>JAJOZX010006456.1:222500-264502 GCA_023014485.1 Bathynomus jamesi | reverse complement strand
CCCTCTCGACGGCCCTGTATATACACTCGTATATATATCATCATAGAAATCAAATTCAGTTCCAAATTTATATAATTTAAACATCAAACTATGCCAACAATTAATGAAACTTTTCTAGAACAATTCCAATAATAATATAATCAATGTTCAAATAAAAATATTACCTTAGATATCTTAAAAGAATCGGGAGAGAACTTCTAAGCGTTGTTTTCAGTCAGGCAGTCGTATGCAAAATGAACTTGAAGCACCAAAAGCTGATCATCCAAAGATTGATACACATCATATTATTTAACGATTTATTTATGAAAATTTTAATTTAATGAAATAAATTAATCGATTTGCATAATCTATAGTATGAAATAAAGGAAACAATTCTATTAAATTATATAATACACTTGCATTGTCGAAACATTTTGTTTTTGAAGCGTTGTCGAAACTCGTCATTCTTGAAATTTCTTCCGCGCGACAGTTTCATTCATGTGACTCGAGGCACCCTAAATGCTTTCCGAATTCCATGAGATTTCGTCTACGGTGTTTCCTCATAGGGTGGCAGCATTGGACAAATGGCCGGCAAATTTTTTTGAATTTCAAATTTTATCCCTATAAGAAGTTGTCACCCTAGTGTCCAGGCATTTCGAAAACTCTTGATTTTGTCTCTCGCCTCCTCATTTTATTGGGAGGGGTAGGGACATTTTTGCGGGCGTTCGCTCTTGGCCCCTCCTTCCTGCATAAAAAACTGTTATTAAACAATTTCAATATTAGTGGATTTAGGGGATATAAAATGTGTTTCCTGTGAAGTAAACTTATATGAGAGTTTACAATTAAAAAACTTTTTAAATGCCCCTATTACTTTATTTATTAAATATTTAAATTAGTTACCGCTTCAGTAAATGAAAATTCATTTAAAAACTTATTATTACATATAATTTTACACTCTATTTGTTATACTCAGTTCATATAATCATTATTAAATGTTAATTGTATAATAAATAACAATATATTCTGAAATATACTATTTCCATCCGTTCCTTCTTGAAAAGTAAAAGCAAAGTAAGTCCAACCATAGACCGTCGTAATTCAATCTGAGAAATAAACAGTGGAGATTAGTGACGACACTGCTGCTGCCGTAATTTATTTGACTCGGTTATCCTCTTGTATAAATGGGTACCAACTGCATATATATATATATATATATATATATATAAAAGTATTAATTATTCGGGTGAAAACTGTTGTAATTTAAACATTAGTAGTAAGGTTTCAATTATTTGTTCCTTTTAATGGAAACGGAACAATGCTTATATCAGTTACAAATAAAATAACAATATATAAAAGTTATCCCTCGTTTCAGTGAAAATAACTGTTATTTAACTACGTTTTAATTTATTTAGCTCAAAATATGGAAGTTTAAAAAATTTGCTGGCATTCCAACTCGACCGATTAGTCAGTCCGAAGTTTATTTATTAAAACTATTTATCTTTTAACCTATTTAAACTGGAATATTTTGTAGGGTTACGTTATGAATGCGTGTATTTGAAACGTTACCAATTTGTACCAGTCGTCCTGAAAGGCCTAATGCAGTATATCTTATGATGGTGTACAAATAATTTTTTTTTTCCAGTTCTTAGTGCTGTTAATTTGAAGTCTTTTACAGTTAGTCGATGTAGTTGGTTGATCTCCTTCGCAACATCCGAAGACATGTGATGGAGGGGACCAACTGCTTTACGTAAGATCTGAATCGTGGGTTGCTACATAATTTGGACCCAGAGGACGCCCCCAATACAACTAATATCAGACCCAATGTCGATTAACTTCGCTGATCGACGGAAGTGGTGTTTACGACATTGATCACGACATAGCCATGATGGCTCGGTTAAAATTCATTTTAACATTTAACAAACAACTTAAAAAATGTTAGACTCCAAACACTTGCTTTCACAACTAACTTCTTTTTGATATTTTCACAACTTTGTGTCTGAAAAGAACTTCATAAAACATAGTTCAATGTGCAAACATTTCCAGGAATAAGTTTGAACATTTACTCTGAATAATAAGTAATAATAAATAATTTGCATGTCACAGGACTTTTTGCGCAGCGCGATTCTCTCTCTCTCTCTCTCTCTCTCTCTCTCTCTCTCTCTCTCTCTCTGTCTATCTGTGCAGTTCTGGTCGCCCACCCTCAGGAAAGATATTGAAAGGCTGGAGCGAGTGCAGGCGAGGGCCACAAAGTAATCCCTTCCGTTAGGCATATGGGCTACAACGACGGTTACGCGCCTGAAGTGTTTTCGCTTGAAACTCGGAGGCTGCGCGGTCAACTGATCGAGGTTTTCAAGCTCTTACGCGGGTTCAACGATGTCGATTTAGAAGTATGTTTAGTTTAAATGATAACCCAACTCGCAACAATGGTTGGAAGTTGGATTTGAAACGGTTTAGGACTAGTGTGTGTGGGAATTACTTTACGTATAAGATCTGTGACACATGGAACAGGTTACTTCGGAAGTTGTGAACAGTTCCTCTGTGGATCAGTTCAAGAAAAGGTTAGACCAAATTTTGCACACTATTTGTGTGTAGAAAATTTTCCGTGGCACCCGTTGCCATTGGTACCTCCTCGGTATGGGCCGCAAGGCTTTGAGGTACTTCTTTTCCTTGTAACTCCTTCCTTGTAACTCTCTCTCTCTCTCTCTCTCTCTTCTCTCTCTCTCTCGCTCTCTCTCTCTCTCTCTCTCTCTCTCTCTCTGTACAATTCCCTTGTTCGGCCGCACCTGGAGTATGCTGTGCAGTTCTGGTCGCCCACCCTCAGGAAAGATATTGTGAGGCTGGAGCGAGTGCAGGCGAGGGCCACAAAGTTAATCCCTTCCGTTAGGCATATGGGCTACAATCGACGGTTACGCGCCCTGAACTTGTTTTCGCTTGAAACTCGGAGGCTGCGCGGTCAACTGATCGAAGTTTTCAAGCTCTTACGAGGGTTCAACGATGTCGATTTTAGAAGTATGTTTAGTTTAAATGATAACCCAACTCGCAACAATGGTTGGAAGTTGGATTTGAAACGGTTTAGGACTAGTGTGTGGGAATTACTTTACGTATAAGATCTGTGACACATGGAACAGGTTACCTTCGGAAGTTGTGAACAGTTCCTCTGTGGATCAGTTCAAGAAAAGGGTAGACCAAATCTTGCACACTATTTGAGTGTGTAAAGACATTTAGGACCTCAGTCTGCGGAAATTTCTTTTCCTATAAAATAGTTAATATCTGGAACCAACTTCCTCAGAGGTTGTTTCCAGTCAAAGTGTAAATCTGTTTAAAAATAGGCTAGACAAAGTACTGAACGCACTCAGAGTTTAAGATTAAAACCTCAGAAAACTCTGCAGGAGTTCGCTTGCTCGGTGTCTCTGTGAGCAAGCTAAATATAGAGCTATTATATATTCTCCACTTTCCTGTAAAATTTCCTTGGCTACTTTTCCAGTGTCAAGGTATTTTCTTCAACCTTTTTCCGTACCTGCCTCTGGCAGGGAGGGAGCGGAGGGTGGGGAGAGAGCCTTCTACTTTTCTATCCAGTTTTCTACTACTGCTAGGATAGTTGAAAGAAAAATAAACTTTTACAAAATTTTCCCTGGCACCCGTTGCCATTGGTACCTCCTCGGTATGGGCCGCAAGGCCTTTTGAGGTACTTCTTTTCCTTGTAACTCCTTGTAACTCTCTCTCTCTCTCTCTCTCTCACACAATTTCCGCATAAGCGAGGTTCCGACTTTAAATCTACATATCTAAAAACTTAATCAAATTAAACCTAACCTAACCTAACCTAACCTTAGTGCCATCGAGAAAGGTGTGATAAGTGCTTCGGACGCAAAAGAGGGCTCAAAGGGTGTTTTTTACTAAGACGTTAAATAGTGAGGTAGTCGCTAATCTATCTTACCCTAACCTAACTTTAATTAACCTAACCAAGTGTAACGCAACTTAATCAAGAACAATCTACCTTTTTCCGACAGTAAAAATATTTCTAGATTTTTGATGTAGTTTTTTAATGTTGCGAAGCACTAAAAAGTGTTACCTCAACAAAAAATTAACCCACTACACACGTGAATTATCACACACACGACCTCATTCATGCCCAGTTGTCCACACACATACACACACACTTTATATATATATGAGGAAACAGGAGTTGATTAAATTTTGGACATACCATTGAGCAGCAATTACAAGATTAATGAATGAGTTTCTGAAAACATAAACAGAGATGCTGGAAAGTAATTAACTAGACGTCGATCAGCGTAGGTGGAACCACTGAAGTATAGTACGCCTTTTTTTATGGTACTTTGTAAATGCTTTTTGATTCATTTGGTGACACGTTTTGATACATTTTATATAGCACCATAGTCGGATCCAGAGCGGGGTGCCCATGGGGGCTTAATTGAAGCAACGGTGCTTAATTTGGAGACCCTCATACATTGTGGTTAAATAAAATTAGGTAAAACGTTTAAATGCTTATGTCTACGTTTCTTCAATTAAGCACCCCCCCCTTTTCTGGATCCGCCTTTGTATAACGCTATTAGATATAGTTGCTGGTATTTTCTTTTTGTTAAACCTGACGGTACTTACTTTGTACCTTTCATGGTTATCTTTTTATATATTTGACAACACCTTTTGTTAAGGTTCGTTGTGATGACAAAGATAATAGAAAGTCATCATAAATTTCCCTTCGACCTTCATTCAATTAAAAAATGCTCAAAATGTCCGGTGTTCAAAACTAACTGCTATTTGCTCTGCTAAATATCATTTAATAAATCTTATACTTAACCTTTATTATAATTAACAGCTTAGAATTTTTCAGTTTTATTGGCATGCCATCCATATTAGTTTACCCAAAATTGCTAAAATTACACACGGAAATGTGCGCCAATTAATTAATCGGTTAATTTTTAAACGTTAATTGACAGTATATATTATATATATATATATATGATGCAAACCCAAAAGGAAAAGGAAAAAAAAATTATTCTAAGGCCTTTGAATAATTTTTTCTTTTTCCTTGTGAGTTTGCATCATTCATTCATTTCACGTGTTTTTTAATGTGAAACCCATTGTGTAGGCCCTATATATATGTAAAAATGAAAAATGAATAATTCTTCTATTCATATAATCTTATATAAAGTCCAAACTCGTGTAACGCTAACTGTATATAAAACGCAAGTTCGGATAAATTTTTTTTCTTTTATTTTTGCTGAATAATTGATGAATTATTTCTTTTTTAAATTGCTTAATCATTTTTTTGGATTTAGCTTAATAAGGTAATCGTGTTAAATTCTGCAATGTTCATTTTCTTTATACATTCTCTCTTCGTTGTAAAAGATGAAGTCATGTCTTCCTTAACACTCAATTTTAAATTTTAAGCATTTAATTTTTGCTGATATGTATGTTTAATTTTAATCCATAATGAAATGCATACTTCAATTTCCATTTTTAGTTAACTCGGCAGATCATATCATCATCAGATCTGTCAGTATGTGGGTTAAAATAAAAATATGGTTTCATCTTCAAATATCTTGCTTTATCTGTCTAGACATTGCTACCACTAAAATATTTACCTTATCTTCAAATACTTTGCAAAATAATTCAGCCTATTGAGAATAAAAAAACAAAACAGGTCAAAATTAAATAATAATGATGTCGCCAAAAATTATATATAAACGTGTAGAATTTCTCCATTGATCATTCCGGTTTTGTCTGATCTGACTTATAGGCTGATCATTACCTGTAACATTTTAGCAGTAAACTACAGTAAGACAATATCTTTGTCTTCTCCTTCGAGCCTTGCTTTTTCTTCAGAGAACTCAAGTCTTAAAATAGAGAAAAATAATTTCCCGATACGCTACAAGAAGAATCGGTGAGCCCTTCGAGAATTTAATAAGCTTCACAGAATCCTCCGATCCCCTACAAGAAGAAATCGGAGAGTAGTATAAGAGAAACTACTGCGATTCCCTATACGGTACCAACTACTACAAGGTAACAAATCCATTGCTGCCACCTAACCAGAACCCCCGTCAACCTCGAACCGGCCAAGGCCATAGACGGGGGATATATATATATATATATATTATATATATATATGAATTATTTCACGACAATAACACGTGAAAAATATTTATGATGAATAAAACCACGAAGGAAAGGAAACACAGAATGGTGCTCAAGGGCTTTCGTCTAATGACATCCTCAGGAACACTGAAGTACATAAAGAGTTACAGCCTATATATAGATTACAGAAAAAAAAATATATATACAATAAACGGAGAAAAAAATAAATTAAATATTAAAGGATTGTGGGAGGAGCATACAAATTTGTAAGGAAAAAACTACCGATGTTTTAGCACTTTGCTCGAATCCAACACAAGATCAAATGAATTGTTTCCAACCAATGTTATAATTAATTAAACAAAATAGTAAATTGAAAAATAATAAAAATAAAACTTATAAGAGGAGCATACAAATTTATACTGGAAATCTGCCCAGGTTTTAGCACTCTGCCCTTCTTGTCTAAGTTCGATGTATATAAAAATAAATTGAAAAATAAAAGTTATTAGAGTAGCATACAAGTTTACCAAAGGTTTAGCGTTCTACCCTTCTTATCTAAATCCGTTCTGAAGGAATTCAAAACAACAGGATCGAGTTGGAAAAGACCTTTGCTTATGTTGAAGTTTTTTTGTAAGTTGGATAATGGCAGACTCAAGAATATTTCTATTAACAATGTTGCTAGCGTGAAACAAATCTATAGCATTATTCCAATCAATACAGTGGGATAACTCTGACAAATGGACAAAAAGGGCACTGGACGACTTTCCTGTTCTAACGGAATATTGATGCTGTATTGATTGGAATAATGCTACAGTTTTGTTTCACGCTAGCAACATTGTTAATAGAAATATTCTTGAGTCTGCCATTATCCAACTTACAAAAAACTTCAACATAAGCAAAGGTCTTTTCCAACTCGATCCTGTTGTTTTGAATTCCTTCAGAATGGATTTAGATAAGAAGGGTAGAACGCTAAACCTTTGGTAAACTTGTATGCTACTCTAATAACTTTTATTTTTCAATTTATTTTTATATACATCGAACTTAGACAAGAAGGGCAGAGTGCTAAAACCTGGGCAGATTTCCAGTATAAATTTGTATGCTCCTCTTATAAGCTTTTTATTTTTAAATTTATTATTTTTTTTAATTAACTATAACATTGGTTGGAAACAATTCATTTGATCTTGTGTTGGATTCGAGCAAAGTGCTAAAACATCGGTAGTTTTTTCTTTACAAATTTGTATGCTCCTCCTACAATCCTTTAATGTTTAATTTTTATTTTTATTTCTCCGTCTATTGAATATATTTTTTTTTTTCTGTAATCTATATATAGGCTGTAACTCTTTATGTACTTCAGTGTTCCTGAGGATGTCATTAGACGAAAGCGCTTGAGCACCATTCTGTGTTTCCTTTCCTTCGTGTTTTTATTCATATATATATATATATATATATATATATATATATATAGATATATATATATATATATATATATATATAATGACAGATAACTGCAAAGGTTATTTAAATTTATAAATATTTTGTACTTTACGAGAATTAAAAGTCGAAAATGAAGCTAATTTAATTTTAATATGACAACTTTAAGTACAGTCGTTAAGAACAAACTATTAATAATTTATTAATCGCGGATTTGTTGCTTACATACATAAGTTACTTGGTCCAGTTTGTAAAGCAAGTCTGTGGTGGTATAAACGTGGTTGTGATTAGAACTGGTACATTTGTGTTACCTCGGGAAGGGAACACAAACTTTCGATGCATCTTGCTCCTGATGAATCAGGCACCGGAACTTATAAATTGAGGGGGTCTGCATATACAAACCAATGACACAAACACGGAAATGATTATGAACGTGATCATTCACTGAACCACGTAAGAAAGCCTTGTTGGTACGTTTACCCTCTACATACTTGGCAATGGGCTGTGCTGTTTTATAAAACTCAAATGACTAACTTTTCCCCATACGGCAAAGAGGCCGCAAGCCACACGCTTTGGCTCTTTACTAGATAGTATTATTATCCCTTTAAAAGAGGTGGTCTCACCTGAAGAAGGTCCTTGTCCTGTACTCGGTGATCAAGGGTACTCCCTTCTCCACATTCAAACCGTCTACCTTCTCCGTTCCATCACTGAAAAAGTTTAGATCTACTCGCTTGTCAGGATCCTCTTTCAGGAAGGAGGCATCGACCATCAAACTGGTGAAGGTTTCACGTTATCCGGGCTGCAGTTTCGCAGGTTGAGCCAGCTTCTCCTCCATGTGCTTGATGTTCTTTCTACCATATTTCTTCAGGCACTTGACTATCTAAACTTTGGTATTTAGGGGCACCTCCTCAAAGGAGGAGGCCAGGCAAACTAGTTCTTTTCCTAAATACCAGAGATGCCTCTTCCGGGCGTTGGAGGCTATCGAAATCTACACCTTCGTGTAAACCAGAGTAGAAAAGATGCAAAAGATCAAGAGCTCTTCATTTTCGTTCCGAGTGGGCTAGGACTGACTTCTAAACAGGTAAATCTTCATAGTATAGATCACTTTCGCCATCCACCAGGCCTGATGGTAGGGTCCGATGAGCCATGAACTTCATACCTCGAAGGATAATTCCGTCCATGGAGATAATGCTTAATTCCAGCAATTCGAGGTAGTCATCTAGAGGTTAGATTTAGTTTTGGAAAAGAGCCATGGCAAAAGAAGGGGCAGTTTTCTTCAGCATGTACAGCAGAGGAGACGACAGCTTCTCATTACCACACGGTTAATACTCTCAACAATCGATGGAACACCATCACTCTTGGAATCATTTGAAGAGTACAATGTCAGGTCTAGTGGACGAGCCAAGCATTATCGATGATAGTTTCGTGCACGTGATATAATGGTGACAGGCAACGCACAACAGATTCTTCTCCAGTTTCCTCTCAATCAGGGTGTAAGCTCCTGTATTTCGCCGGTGTTGCTAGTGATGGTATCGAAGCGCATTCCAATGATTTTGGCTGATGCCAGACCAGAAGGAATCTTCTACTGCCCTCCCGTAAATTTCTCGGAAGGTCTGGAGGTGGTGGCCTCAGTCATTTGAATTTTCTTGGGAATCACTAGAGGCAGAACTAAATGGTGACAGCTCTACCTTCTGCTTTGCCTTCCTTTTCCTTAGCACTTTATCTTTTCGTTTTTTCAGATTACGCCTTCCTTCGTCGCACTCTCTTACTTCTTGAACAAGTCTTTTTTCCACATGACATGTATCCTTTCCTCTGTCCTCTCTGATCCAGAACAAATGCTCGGTCTTCATCATCCGCGATGAAACTGATTGCATCATTATAAGCCACGTCAAAAAGTTTATCCAAGTTCTGCTTCAAACCACCACCACCACCTTTAGCTTCCTGACCCTCACATGGAAAGTTCTTGTTCCTTTTTAGAGTTTCATACTGCTTCAGCAGCATCTCGAAATTCTTGATGATGATGCAATGAGGAATCGGTTTATGGGATTATGCTGTTTCGGGTACAAAATCTGCTATTATATTCTTTACTATTAATATGTACCTTCACATATTTGATGAGGTCGGGTATTGGTACGGCCTGAGGGGGAGAAATTTCCAGGCCACTTAGCGACCTCTAAGTATTTATTGATTGACCAGTTAATTGGCATAGGGAGTTCTCTCTCAAATCTAATGGCCAGTGATCACACGAACATTTTGACAGTCAAAACATTTTAACCCCTACACGGATGAGCCAGCCTAACACACACACACACACACACACACACACACACACACACACACACACACACAATAATACAAGTGGAAGAACCAAAAAAGGTTTGACATCTGACCGCTCGAATGTTTTTTTTCTTACATTTTTGATAACCAACCTCTCAAGAAAGTTTAAGGGTCTTAAATTAAAGTATTGATCGCGCTTCACGAAACTTATTAAACACGACCATCTCCATTACAGAATCAAAACACGGAAGAATGATTATAGACGACCTTTGAGATTAATGTTATTTTCAGGCGCAAAATGGGCTTTTAAATATATGTACAGTCAGCCAAAGAAGATGCGTAAAGATCCTGTGTATAAAATATATGTATGTTATACCTCGTATATCAACGGTTGGCATAAATGGATTCTGGCAGAGATATAGGATTGGATATACAAAGTGCGAGGTTGGAATTTGTGTAAATGGATACGTTCTCTTCTAGAAAAAGCCAAAAAATAAAAAAATAATTCGCTTGTCCAAGCATGAGTGGTATATGAAAATCTAGTTTAGATAACTAAACTTCCATTCTTGTAAGTATAGTATGGGCATCTGTAAGGTACAATGATACTCGTAAATAGGGTGAATAAAAAGCGACTTGGCATTTCTATCAGTGAACAACATGAAACAGAAGTCAGTGAAACAATTCTCACCTATAACCTCATTGTTGCCCATTTGACAAACCAAAGTATAGTTAATAAAATACTTTGCATTCCACCAGTAAACAATAGGTCAAAGGTTTCTGATTCTAATAAATCTTTTAACTAATCGTGGCTCAATTCCCAAATTCAATTCTCGTAACTGAGAATATTCATAAAAAAATCTCTGCGCCTCTTTTATATCTTTACAGCCTTTCATCGGTTCTTTTATGAGAATGAATAAAGGTAGAAACGCGCATTTAATCTATATATCCACTAAAATGTAATATACTGTACGTACTGAAGGCCGTCCGTAATTATTTTTTTAGGGAAAACTAGAAACGCATTTGAGCAAGAACGTACTGTAACGTATAAGCGTTTGATATCAATGAAAATGTTTTAAGGCAAATTTTTTTTTCCGAATTCCGCACAAAAGCATGGGAATATTGATCTATCCGAGCATACCGAGGGGAAGTGAGCGTACATGGAATCAAACGAAATGGAGCATTTTGATTATTTTCCTTAATACGCTCTGGTTTTGCCTCAAGGAAACTATTTATAAAATTGAGCTCAACGTTTTCAGTTCCGAGTTAGATACAATTAATCTCAATGTTTGTGCGAAAGGGGGTATTTATCATACGCAGTATACATACATAAGTACATGCAGAGAGAGAGAGAGAGGAGAGAGAGAGATATGCACAGTCAGCTGTACAAAATTTTAAAACTTCTAAATTATTTTTACCTGGGTAATTCAATTATTTTTTCATGACATTTGTCTCGTCGATAAAAAGATTAATCTCTAAGCGAGACTCGCATACACACACTACACACACACACACACACACACGTACGTACGTACGTGTATATATATATATATAATATATATATATACACACGTACGTACGTGTGTATATATATATATATATAAATACACACACACGTACGTACGTACGTGTGTATATGTGTATAAATATATATATATATAATCAAAATACAGACAAATTAGATGCAGGCGCTTCAGCAACGAAGCTGACGAAGAGATTGAGACTGTGATTGTACAGGTCTCAGACATGTATGGGATAGATCTGCTAGTAAAACCTAAACTATGTAAGTTCAGACCCTGTCTTCCAAAACTAACAAACCCACAAACTTTTCCGACACGCTAACTGTGAACCAACTCTCTGAGAAAAAGTAAATATGTCAGTACAGTGACGTCATTTCGAATTTTATTTTTAAAATTCTCAACATTTGCTCAATCAACCAAATTAAAACTATAAAACTAAACAATATTCCAGCGTTTCGTATGATCAGTTTTTTCCAGTAAAGGAAACATTACATTTTTATCCTTTCTTTATAAAGATTCCCACCAGTATGTCGAGAATACGTCACTGTATCGACACATTTACTTTTTCTCCGACAGTTGGTAGCTGGTACGTTTAAAGGGACTGCGGAGCCCAATTCACTGCGATGGTGGAAGGAGAGTGAATGAAGGAGTGAGGAATAGGAGGAAAACGTTGTAAGGGGTAAGTAGAAGTAGAAGTAGAGGTAGAAGGTTGAAAGAAATCAAAAGAAGGAAGTGGGAAATATAATGAAAGATGGAATTATTTTCTGAACGCACAAATTATACAATAATAATAATATAAATTATAATTATATATAATTAATTATATATATAATTAATTATAATTATATATAATTTATTATAATCACTATAATTATGATAACTATAAGAGTGTGATGGTTGATGACTGATAAATGGTTATACCCTAACTTAACAAGAGTCGCACGGGCATTTTAAATTTTCTTTTGTTTAGCCATCATTATCTTGACAGGACACGGAGAATATACACTTTGACAAAAAATTAATTTTATGAACAGGGTGGCGCAAAAGTCAGGAGTGAAAGGGTCATCACTGCAAAAGTCAGGAGTCAAAGGGTTATTATTGCATAAATTATAAATTTAAGTACAAAATTATAAATTTTAATTTTTTATTTAACTAAAAAAGTAATTTTATTTAAAAATAATGGAGGTCATAAAACGGAAAAGATTCATTCTCTCTGGCTCATTTTTGACTCCTGTCTTTTGCGCCAAATGGTCTTATTTTTTTTTTCAAATTTTTAATCGCTTACGCTTCTGTTAAGGTAGTTAGGGGTGGGGGGTTACGATGAGTCCATTGAAAAAGTTGAGAATGCGCTTTTTTAACGTATACAGCGATTATTTTTTCGAATTTCACTCGCGTTAGAATTTTAATTAAAAAACTTGAAATCAAATTACTACCACTTCATGCTGCCTAAAGTTTTGAAACACCCAGGTTTTTGTTTTAGCTTAAGTTAAGCTAAGCTAGGTTATATATATATATATATATATATATATATATATATATATATATAAAAATTTCATGTAGGTAAGATGAATAATATTTATGATGAAAATAACCACGAAGAAAAATTTAAACGTGAAATAGTGCTCAAGCGGCTTCCGTCTGCTGACATCCTCACTGTTCCTGATGTCATTAGATGAAAGCTCTTGAACACTATTTCGTGTTTTAATTTTCCTTCGCAGTTATTTTCATTATTTTATATGTATGTTACAGTCCGTGTGTAACCAGCCATTTCGCGAAATGGCGGAAATTCCACCTTGGTCATTTCGTGAAATGGCCAAAATTACTTTTGTCATGAATTCATAGAAATAACAAACATCACAATAAAATTGGAAACCTTATTTAACTAACTAAATCTGTTAAAAATAAATAAATAAATAAATAAATAAATAAATAACTACAGAAAGTACGAAAGTGTGTCTTTAGCTTCACTTGTACAGAATCGAAAGTTCCTTATAGTCTTTTAACATTGCACGAAACTATTTTTCATCAAGCATTTCTTGCTGTGGACAATTGGACATGGGACATATGTATGTAATATGTAAAGCCACAGACAAGGCAAAAAATACTAAGACAAAAAATACTGACATTTATATTATCAAAATAATAAGAGTAAAAAACTGGCACTTTAGTTAGGAACATTTGAAATAAATGGAACATTTTATTTCAAAAGAAAGCTCCCCGAGACATGATAAGCAAGTAGTTTAAACTATAAGAATGACCCATTAACTTTAATATTCGTGTAATAGAAACTAACTGTCTGTAATTGCATCAGTTACCTTGGTTTCCTAATGTAATTAATTACAATTTCTTGCTAATTACATGAAAAAATGAATTAATCAATGACAATTACCCATACCTGAATATATAGATATATAACGTTCGACACATATTTAGGCTCCGCCCCACAACTGCTTACAAGAAAACAACACACATCTTTGTCACTCTTTCGCAGACATCGATGGTGTGTGCGTGCGCATGCCGCTGGTCTATTGAACCTCTGTGTATATGCATGTGTCAGTGGGCGGTCGAAGTTGTGCGCTCTAGGCTAGGCTAGGCAAGGCTCATTATATTTTCATTATATATATATATAATAATATATATATATATATAATATATATATATATATAGTGTGTGTGTGTGTGTGGTGCTGCATTACATTAGGTGGCCTCTAAACCTTATATACTTTCAACTAGAGATGAAAAGAGTACATCGGAACGCGAGTATTCTTGTACTCGAGTACAGGTTTTTGTTGTACTTGTTTTCAATGCAATGCGTTCATATGGTCTATAATAAGCTTTGCTCATGCAAGCAGCCAAGCACCAATTAAAGTTTGAAACCACACTCTTACACGTGTACTCGTACTCAAGCACTAAAAAGGTGTATTGTACTCGTATAACTTCATAATTTTGGTACTCTTTCCACCTCTACTTTCAACTTTTTTACTTTTAAAATGGTGGTCGCTAAAGTTCGTAATGTTACGTCAAATTTATGTGTGTGTCTGTGTATATTTTATATATATATATATATATACCGTAAACCCTCGTCCAACGCGGGTGTTAGGTTCCTCGAGAACAGCGCGTTAGGTAAATCCGCGTTCAACGAACTTAATACCTTATGGGATAAATGGGGATACGTGAACGCGGCCGCGTAAAGTCTCCCATTAATACTTAGATATGTAGACTTTTTATTCACACACAAATTAATTTCCCTACCTATATTGTATATGAAATAAGAACAATGAAATTATAAACAATTATATTTACATATGATAAATAAAAATATATTAAATGAAAATAGCACTTATCTTTTCTTCTCTTTCGGATGGTGCGTATGGTAGACTCATTCACGTGATATTCGTGGCCAAGTGATGTTATGCTCATACCACCACGCAACTTATCTAGAATCTTTTTTTTTTTTTTTCCTGGCTACGACTTTTCTTCTCTTCACTATCACTTGCAGATGCTTTACGTTTTGGTGCCATACTGCTCTCTAAGAGTAATGGCAAAACAACGGCAAAATACGACAAAAACAATCCAACACAACTTCGCTGAACTTAACACGTTAGCGGGATTGAGACAAAGGGTGATGCGAGGGGTGATGCGAGGGGTGATGCGAGGGGTGACGCGAGAGGAAGGGAGATGCGGGAGTGTTGGAGAAAACGCTAGAGCGCGCATTAGCACGCGTACAGTACTACTGTATTAGAGCGTGTTTGGAGGACCGTGTATAATCAAATTTTCCGCTTTCGGCAAATAATTGTTCGCATTTATTTTTCCGTGTATAAGCAAATTCGCGATGGACAAACACGCGTTGGACGAGGTCTACTGTATATATATACACGTTTTTTATTCTTTTTTTTTTTTTAACCAAAAGCCATTAAACGCTAAGATTTAATCAGAGATTAAAATTTTACTCTACTGGCACGCCCCTTTTCTCCCTCCACTTACTGCCCTTTCCGCTCTCCCTTTTCCCCCTATTTCATCTTCCCCCATTACCCCGTCGGCATAAATGGCACCATAATACTCCCTCTTCATTAAAACACCTGCGATTTTTTTAATTAGTTCCTTAAAGATCAAATTTACTATAGCTATTTGCGACATTTTCTTTGAAACCGTACTTCAGAATTGCATTTATCTTAAATTATATAATCAAAAGTTTTTCCATTGCTAAAGAAACCCCTCCTTTGAAAATTTTTAAAAAGCAACTCAACCCGAATTCTTCAAAATAACTCATTACCTGCTGCTTTTCGAGGACTTAACACCACGCTGTGCCTTTCATTTTGAATCAAAGGATGAATCTGAACACAGAAATTGCAACTGGAACAAATTAGCGTACGGGCTTCCTGCCTTCGAGCAAAATATGATAATGGAAGAAAGTATTTTAAAATAAGGTTGGCGGAAGCCACTTTATTCCAGTGTTCTTGTTTCACATTGTTGGCACTAATATATATATATATATATATACAGGGGTTAGACAAAATAATATGAACACTAGGGTTATGACTTTTTAATTTTTTGTCATAAATATTGTTTCCTGTATCATCAATCGATGAACATTTGCTTGAAAACAATAAAAAGGGCCTAATTCCTCAGAATTAAAAAAAAATGTCACCCCGAAAGCAAATATAGTAAAGGGTGTCAGGAAATGATTGCCCCCCCCCTGTACAGAAGAAACTGAAAGGAATAGAAAAAACAGACAAAACCACGCGAAAGAGCGTTTAATTTTGAATAAAAAACACTTGTTTTAATATCGGGTGTTGCCCCCATTTGCAGCTCTGACGGCCATTAATCGACGGGGGTATGATCCCAGAAGTGTCTCAAAGTGTCTCTGAATCGTTCAAAATAGATGATGCCATGGTTTCTGTGGGGAAAAAAATGGTAAGAATTAAAATCACAGGAATAGAATATAATGGTTTTTATTCAGATTTTAACGCTCTTTCAAGTGGTCTCGCCGGTTTTTATCTATCTCTTCTAGTTTTTGCTCTACAGGGGGGGCAATAATTTCCTGAACCCTTTACTATATTTGCTTTCGGGGTGACATTTTTTTTTAATTCTGAGGAATTAGGCACTTTTTTATTGTTTTCAAGCAAATGTTCATCGATTGATGATACAGGAAACAATATTTATGACAAAAAATTAAAAAGTCATAACCCTAATGAACACCTTGATAAATGGCGGTTTTTATTCTTAATATGGAGTTGGTCCTCCTTTAGCGGCATAACAGCTGCAATGCGTCGGGGAATTGATTCATACAGCTTTTGGACAGTGGCTAGAGGAATCCTGAGCCATTCTTCGAGCAAACCCTGCTCCAGTTCCTCCAAAGACGCCGGCGGTGGGAATCGGCTTCTGACCTGCTGCTCCAACTGACACCACAGATGCTCGATAATGTTAAGATCCGGGGATTGTGGAGGCCAATCACAGCGTTGTACTTCACTAACATGCTCTTCAAACCAGTTTTTAACGACCCCAGCGGTGTGGATGGTGCATTATCATCCTGGAAGACGGCGCCGCCATTGGGAAACAGCGTTTGGACCATGGGATGGACCTGGTCAGCCAATATTGACAGATAGACCTGGGCGTTAACCCTACCATGCAGTACTACAGCTGGGCCAAGAGTATTCCACGATATTGCTGCCCAAACCATCACAGATCCGCCTCCATGCTTAACGGTTGGGGTCAGGCAGTCGGGTCAGGCAGTCGGGGTCATAAGCATCTTTAGGCTGTCTCCAGACGTAAACTCGACCGGAACATGGAAATAGCGTAAAGGAGGATTCGTCAGAGTAGACTACATTCTCCACCGGTCCATTGACCAATTCTTATGGTCATTACACCATTTTCTGCGCCGCTCAATGTTGATGTGCGAAAGGAAGGGTTTGGCAATTGCAGCCCTCCCATGGTATCCAGCTCCATGGAGCTCGCGACGTACAGTTCTGGTCGATACCGGGCTTGCAAGATGCTGGTTAAGCTCTGCAGTCACTTTTGGAGCTGTGGTCTTATGGTTCTTTGTCACAATGCGCTTTAGCACACGGCGGTCTCGATCACACAGCTTCTTCTTGCGTCCACTATTGCATTTGTCGGTGCTTGTCTTTCCATGGTTTTGGTATGCAGACATGACCATAGAGACAGTTCCTCTGGATACATTGAACATCTGAGCGGTTTTCGTCACCGATGCACCAGCCATCCACGCTCCGACAATTTGCCCTCTTTGGAAGTCTGACAGGTCTTTCATAACTGCTAATTCATAATTCACTCAGATCTGTAAAAACAACGTGAGGGTTATAACATGACGTATACACTCTCTGTTACGCATTTAAATAGGTTTGCCAGTCATTTGACCGTTTACTTTGTGTCTGAGCAGTCCGTAAAGATAACCGGTGAAATCGGCGGGTGTTCATATTTTGTCTAACCCCTGTGTGTGTGTGTACAGAGTAGCCACAAAGCCCCTTTGCATGAAAAACAAGCCCAGCATAGAGATACGCTGTAATTTCACTGCAAAGGGACTTTGTGTCCACTCTGTAGAAAGGAGGGGCCAAGAGCGAGTGCCCTCAAAAATGTCTTCCTGGTATTTGTAGGTTCTCCCCCCCCCCCACCAATTTTGACAGAATATTTTCGTTAAAACTAACAAAAATATCACGATTTAACCTAACCAATTATCAAGGTCGTACAGATGATCTATTATTAATTATAACATTGTTTGTTTCTGGAATAGTATTTACTATTTACTAATAGATCAACTGTACGCCGTTGATAATTGGTTAGGTTAAGTCGTGATATTTTCGTTAGTTTTAACGAAAATATTCTGTCAAAATTGGTGGGGGGGGGGGAGATAACCTACAATTACCGTCTTACTTTATGAAAAGAAAGGGAAAATCAAGGTCTCCCAGGCTCACAATGACTTTTTTTAGAAATTTTGTAAAGATTGTGTAGTGTGTAAATGAGGAATAGAGGGAGAAGTGCGTGTTTGAAAGCATGCTGCACAGGGCACACGAGACAAAAAAAGATCACACACACATATATATATATACACACACACAGGGTGAGTCAAAAGTCTCCATACATAGGCAAAATGTTCACTTTATTTTGCAATCACTTGTAAGTCACAAAATATGCTCTATGTGGGCACCATTACATTGAATGCACATACGAATGCGTTCCTCCCAGTCATGGCAAACACGCGTTAACACGTTTGGTGTTATGCGTGCACACGCATCACGAATGCGTTCCTTTAGGTGGTCCGTGTTTTGTATTTTCACCTGGTACACCATGGCCTTCAAGTGCCCCCACAAGTAAAAATCAAGGGGGGGTGAGGTCTAGGGACCTCGGAGGCCACTCCACGGGACCACGGCGGCCAATCCAGTGATCTGGAAACTGCTGATCCAGCCACTGGCGCACGCAGATACCGTAATGGGGTGGCGCCCCGTCTTGCTGAAAGTACGCTGGAAATCCCCCGTCCTCGTTCAGCCGGGACGGCATGACTGTGTCTTGCAGCATGTTTAGATACATTTCGGCATTCAGATTGGTGTCAATGAAAAAAGGGCCAACAATTGTGTTGCCCATATCCCGCACCACACCATCACTTTTCCAGCGCCTTGCGTCTTTGAGGGACTCATCCAGTGCGGGTTGTCATCACTCCAATAACGTACGTTTTGACAATTAACCTCTCCATGAACATAAAAGTTGGCTTCATCTGGAAACAGGATACCAGCCGAGAACTCCGTGTCTTCGTCCACTCTTGTTCTTGCCCATTCACAGAATTTGAGCCGCCTGTCCGGGTCGTCTTCACTAAGATACTGCAACATTTGCATTTTGTATGGATGCCATCTGTGCTGTTTCATAGTGCGGACGATACTCCTTTGGTTGACACCGCATTCTGCAGACATCCGTCGAGTGCTTTTTTGGGGACTCTTTGCGAACGCTGCCAGCACCATGGTCGCTGTGCCTTCATCGGTGGCTGTTCGTGGACGGCCACTTCTCGGTTGGTCTGCAACACTTCGTCTTCTGGAACTTCTCAATGAGTTTGGCAACGGTGTCGTGTGTGATGTGCGTGCCGGGGGCGTCTCTCCTGTTAAAATCCTCGGCAACCTTGCGACAGCTTCCTGGTCTTGCCAGAAGAATGATCTCTATACGCTCTTCTTGGGACAAAGGCATCTCAGCACATCACCTGCAAAAAAATAAAAAATAAATAATCATTTATTTATCATGACCATTTTGCCTATGTATGGACACTTTTGACTCACCCTGTGTATATATATATATAATTATTAAAGCTTGTATTAAAACTAATACAAACACTTGTGAAAACAGCTACTTACAGAAAATGTTATGGCTTCTCCATAGGAAGCCTTCTCTCACCTGTCCTTTACTGTTTGTTTAATTATGGAATAATATGAATCCGAATAGTTATCTAAAGTAACCCCTCTTAAGTTCGGAAGGTATGTTGATGATATCCTTTCACCACAACCCAACAACAAAGCTTTGATGAAATTTTTAAGAAACTCAACTCTTGCCTTCACCAATTAAGTTCCTACATAAAACCAATAATGGCAACCCTGAATTTTGTACCGATCGTAAACCCCCACTCTCAAATTTTTATATACATTTCTTTTCGGGTCACAGTGATCAAGTTAAAATATCGGTAATCTCGAAATTGTTCGTCAGAGCTTACAAATTATTGATCCGTTATATTTAGATTCTGAAATAAAAGACAAATAATATCTTTAGCGCCTTACATTAACCGAAATATCTTATTAATCACGCCTGTTAAGCACATAGAATGAAATATTTTACTCTAATAAAAATAGGAATATGAACTCGTTTGCTGCGGAACCCGTAATATCACGGGCTCTCGCTTCTGACCATTTCTGCGCAGCCCCGTATATACACGGGTTTAAACTTTAAACCGAGATCTCTCTTCGCGTAGCCCATGTTTTTGGCTGGACTCGTAACTGGGCGCTCGCGCAGTTAACGGGTTAATAACTGTAACAATAATGATAATGCCAGTAATGACGAAAATGTAAATATTAATAGCAAATGTGTTGTGTACCCTATTCTATCAACTGCCATGCCGATGATTCCACTCTTCACTTCTCCATCCGCTTCACAAAGCGTCCCCCTCAATAGTCCCTTGATCTTGTCCGCCCCTGTATAGAGTACGCCTCTAATATGCGGGGTAGCTGAACCCACACCACTACTTGACTGGGTGGAATCAAGTCTCAGTCTCTCTCAGTCTCTCTCAGTCTCTCTCAGTCTCTCTCACACTCTCTCTCACTCTCTCACACCCATGTTAATGGGTATTTTACCGCGAATGAATGTCAGTGACCACGCGCTCAGTAAGGTCATTGGCATCAACGAGAGGGTACAAGACTTGTGCGTTCCGCTGGGCGTGAAGTTTATTGACCCCTTCGATGCATTTTCGGGTAGGTGGGACCTTTACCAGAGGGATGGTGTCCACCTCAAAAACAAGGGTAAAGGTGTGCTAGGCGCGCTGCTCGACCGGCACCTATACAGAATGGTGAGGTCGAGTCCGGGGAGAGATGATGGGCCCCCACCGGGGAGAGATGAGGATGAGCCGGTGGCGGACATACCTTCGACTGAAGGGTGCGTCGAAGTACAGGTGGGTGACCCTCCTCCTACGTTGGAGGGGGCTCAGTCTCCTGCGGAAGTTGCCCCCTCGTTAGTGAGGGGCTCTTCAACTCCCGACAGCCTGGCTGTTCGGGAAACGGGTCGTGCTAGGGGGCGGTCAGAATAGGGAAGGCTCCCTCCGTACAATGCTTTTTAATGCTAGGTCAATTAGGAACAAGTTTTGCGAGCTACGGGCGCTCTTAGCATCAGAATACCAGGATATCGTTGCTATCACCGAGTCCTGGATTCATACTGATCGTAGGGACTACGTTGGGGAGTTCGAAATTCCCGGGTATAGAAGGTTTCGCAAAGACCGCACCCGTGGGGAGGGGGGTGGGGTACTAATATACGTCAGAGACACGTTGAGTCCGGTTGACTGCCAGTTCCGGTCGGAACGGGAGCTGCTTGGCGTCGATCTGAACGTGGGAGGGACGAACTATAGGTTAATCTTGGTGTACAGACTCCGCATCTCCTCCTCGAGGAGGATACAGCCCTGTACACCGAACTCAGTAGCCTGCTAGGGGATAGGGTGTGTGTAGTTTTAGGAGACTTCAACTGTCGCGGCATAAAGTGGGAAAACAGGACTGCCGATGCTGAAGGGAGGAGGCTAGTTGACTTTGCTGATGAGAACTTCCTCTCACAGTGGGTCAACGAGCCTACACGAGGCGAAAGCGTTCTGGACTTAGTGTTCACGACCGAAGACAACCTCGTCACTGGCCTCACCGTTGACGAATCGTTGGGCGGGAGTGATCACAGTCTTATTAGGTTCCGTGTGTGCGTCCCTCCGGTGAAGCGTAGTAGTAACTCGAGAGGCAGTAAGCTCGATCTCCGGCGGGCGAACTTTGTTAGCCTCAGGGATAGCGTAGGAGAGATGGGGGTAGAGGTTGGCGGCGATGTTGAGGGAGTGTGGAGTGCATTCCGGGATGAGTTTATGGTGCTGCAGTCTGCTGCCATACCCTCAAAACCGGTCACCCCTGCCTCAACGCAGCCTAAGTGGTTCAATCGTGGCATCGCTTCGGCTATCCGAAATAGGAAAGTAGCGTATAGGAGGGCGAAGGCCAATCGTTCCCACGAGAACACTGAAGCGTATGTCCGCCTGTGTAGGGAAGTGAAGGCGAAGGTTAGGCTAGCGAAACGTAACGAAGAACTACGGGTGGCAAGCCTCTGCAAGGGGAACCCTAAGGAGTTCTTCAGTTATGTTAATAGTAGAAAGCCCATTAGAAGCATGATAGGTCCTTTAAAGGACGGAAGCGGCGTTCTGCGGACCTCCGACGCGGACATCGCTAATGTGCTTAATGAGTACTTTGCGGGAGTGTTCACCAGGGAGGATACCCGCGTCATCCCCGAGCCAGCTGTGAGGCACGAAGGTGCTGGCCTGGATAGTGTTAGATGTACCGCGAAAGTCGTTGCTCATAGAATATACAAACTGAGCGCGTTTAAGGCTCCTGGGCCAGACCAGTTTCTCCCCAGTGTTTTGCGAGAAGTGCGCGACCAGGTGGCTCCCCACCTGGCTACAGTCTTCAACAAATCGTTGGAGATGGGCCAGGTGCCTGGTGACTGGAGGGAGGCCAACGTGACCCTATCTTTAAGAAAGGGGATCACGAAAGTCCAGGGAACTATCGTCCTATTAGTCTCACTTCAGTTGTAGGTAAATTATTAGAAAGGATAATAGCTGATAGAATCGTGACCATTTGGATTCCTACAAGCTGCTTGGGGACTCCCAACATGGGTTTAGACGGCATAGGTCGTGTCTCACCAACTTGCTCGAGTTTTTCCACGTCATGTTGAGTGAGTACGATAAGATTAGGGCGATTGATATACTTATCTCGACTTTCAGAAAGCCTTTGATAAGGTACCTCACCGCCGGCTAATGGCGAAAGTGCGCGCGCTGGGTATCGGTGGGGAAATAGGTAGGTGGATTGAAAAACTGGCTGAGGAATAGGCGGCAGAGGGTGGTAATTAAAGGGGCTAGTTCGGGTTGGGCCTCGGTCACTAGTGGGGTTCCTCAGGGTTCCGTTTTGGGGCCACTGTTGTTTACCATTTACATAAATGATATCGACGGTGGCATCGTCAGTCGGATCGCCAAATTCGCTGATGACACCAAGCTTGGGGCCAATGTTGGGACGCCCGAAGCGATCGACGAACTGCGTGCGGACCTAGGTAGGATAGGAGAGTGGTCCGAAAAATGGCAAATGCCGTTTAACTTGGGTAAATGCAAAGTGATGCACATTGGCTACGCCAATCCCAAGTCGGACTACTCGATGTTGGGCAGTAATATCGAGGTGACTGATTTAGAAAAGGACTTGGGTGTGCTAATTAGCAGCGACCTTAAGTTTACGAAACAGTGTGCAGAGGTGGAAAAGAAAGCCCAGAAACTATTGGGTTATATCAGGAGGCAATTTCAGTTTCGGAACAAGGAGATTGTGCTCTCACTGTACAATTCCCTTGTTCGGCCGTACCTGGAGTATGCTGTGCAGTTCTGGTCGCCCACCTCAGGAAAGATATTGAGAGGCTGGAGCGAGTGCAGGCGAGGGCCACAAAGTTGATCCCTTCCGTTAGGCATATTGGCTACAATCGACGGTTACGCGCCCTGAACTTGTTTTCGCTTGAAACTCGGAGGCTGCGCGGTCAACTGATCGAGGTTTCAAGCTCTTACGAGGGTTCAACGATGTCGATTTTAGAAGTATGTTTAGTTTAAATGATAACCCAACTGGCAACAATGGTTGGAAGTTGGATTTGAAACGGTTTAGGACTAGTGTGTGTGGGAATTACGTTACGTATAAGATCTGTGACACATGGAACAGGTTACCTTCGGAAGAGTTGTGACAGTTCCTCTGTGGATCAGTTCAAGAAAAGGTTAGACGAAATCTTGCACACTATTTGAGTGTGTAAAGACATTTAGGACCTCAGTCTGCGGAAATTTCTTTTCCTATAAAATAGTTAATATCTGGAACCAACTTCCCTCAGAGGTTGTTTCCAGTCAAAGTGTAAATCTGTTTAAAAATAGGCTAGACAAAGTACTGAACACACTCATAGTTTAAGATTAAAACCTCAGAAAACTCTGCAGGAGTTCGCTTGCTCGGTCTCTGTGAGCAAACTAAATATAGAGCTATTTATATATTCTCCACTTTCCTGTAAAATTTCCTTGGCTACTTTTCCATGGTCAAGGTATTTTCTTCAACCTTTTTCCGTACCTGCCTCTGGCAGGGAGGGAGCGGAGGGTGGGGAGAGAGCCTTCTACTTTTCTATCCAGTTTTCTACTACTGCTTGGATAGTTGAAAGAAAAATAAACTTTTAATAACAGGAACAGTTCCTCGGTGGATCAGTTCAAGAAAAGGTTAGACCAAATCTTGCACACTATTTGAGTGTGTAGAAAATTTTCCCTGGCACCCGTTGCCATTGGTACCTCCTCGGTATGGGCCGCAAGGCCTTTTGAGGTACTTCTTTTCCTTGTAACTCTCTCTCTCTCTTATAACGGACACTGTTCTTCTGAACTCTCTAACCGCATGCTTTCTCCTTAAGGAGAGCTCGCAGTGTACCAGACTTTCGACACACTCATTCCTTTTTTGTCCAACTCTCTAATGCAAAGGTTAATCGGTATTCTGTTTTTCATCTACTCAATCGGTCACCTTTGGAACAATCTTCCTCAGTCCATCTTTCCCCCTATTTGTGACCTTCAATCTTTCAAAAGCAGTGTCACAAGGCATCTCGAAAACTTGGACCTTGATTTCAGCTCTCTTCTTTTTCTATATGTGGAGAGGGGGTTTGCGAGGGTTCGCCCGGGTTCGTCCGGGTTCGCCCTTGGCCACTCCTTCCTGCATAAAAAACAAACACTGAGAATGCTAAGAAATTTTTCAGAAATAGTAATTACAAAACAGCCTCTAGTTTTACATAGACAGACAGCTGCCAAGTAATACAGGGTAATAAAAAGTTGTAGTGCACTGATTGTAATTTGTTTGATTATTATAATTATTTATAATACAGGGTGTTTCAGGTCGACCCAAGAAATATGGAAAAGAAACACTTCATATTAGTTACGGAATTACTATGACAAACTTCAAATACCAAATACAAAATCTGGAGTTTGTATTTGAAGTTTATTATAGTAATTCCGTAACTAATATGAAGTTTCTTTTCCATATTTCTTGGGTCGACCTGAAACACCCTGCATTATTATTTTATTATTTATTATTGGTACTATGTTATATACAATAATTATAAAAAAAATACTAAAAATAAACTATGCACTCCAACATTTTGATCACCCTGTAATAAAAAAATTATATGAATGATGAATCCTTAGGAATATATAAAATCCCTTGTAATAATTGCTAAAAACTATATCGGACAAAGTTAGAAGTTTGGTAAAGCGACTAGAGGAGCACAAGAGAGAGACCAGGTTTACTAATGAATTGCGTACAATTTTTAAACACGTCCAACATCATAATCAATTAAGCGGAATAAAAGCAAATAGTCAAAATCCGTTTTAATTGAAACTCTTCCAAACTCCAATTTAACAAAAGGAAGCTATAGATTTAATCCAGCGATTAGAGAGGTAATAACAAGACATACCGCAATCACCTGAGCCCCACCTATCTAATATTTAAAGACTTCACTTGCCTTTAACCCTTTAATGCCCAGTGTGTGAAATTTTCATCGTTAACTTTGGAAGCAATTTTAGACCTTCCAGTTCCCAATGTGTGAAATTTAACACATTTCGTATTTTATTAATTATGAACAATAAAACTTTGTAAAATATATTTTTCATTTATTTTGGGTCCAATTAAACGATTTTTATATCCCAATTTTTTTTTTACTTTTCGCCTTAATTTGGGTATGAAAGGGTTAACTTTCATTGTAACAACGGACTGTGAATGTAATAAACTGCTCTCTCATACAGTGATTTTACTTTATTTACTTATACATACATACAATATACAGTACATTATATATATTTATTTATATATATATTCTTGACTGTGATCAGTGACGCCAGTAAGCCAAATTATCTACGTGTTTATATAGGCCAATTGCATATATTTGGATTGGGTTTGCAGACCGTGCTTTGTTTAAAGATTTCCTCGTCTATTGCGTATTTATAAAAATTTTGAGAAACAGAAGTGGCAATATTGATTTTACCTTGGTCACGCGCATTCCCAAAATTTTCATTCTCGCTGGTAATTCCCCATTAAAATAAAGCAAATTTCTCTACTAGGATATTTAGAACAATTTTTTCTTCTTTTGATCCTGGCCTTAATATCGTAGAATTTAATATTCGTATGTATGCAAGCAATAGTATGTGTAAGTAAATTAGAGATTATAAATAGGGAAAAATGTGTGTATTTAGCGTGCTTAATAAATGAAGCTCGACTGTTGTTTCTCGGTAGAAATAATATACATATATACACACACACATATATATATAATATATATATATATATATATATATACACGCGCGCGCGCACACACAAAGTGTCCCTTAAGTCTGGAACCATAGGGCAAAATAAGTAATTCATGTTTTTCTGTTTATGCAAGTGCCCATGATGTCTTTGAGTAAGGAAGAACGCATCCAGATAATTCTGCTCGTAGGAAATCGGGGTCAGATGGAGGTCGCTGAGGAATTTAACAGATTGCATCCGGACCGCGCGCCGATAACACACAGATGTGTCGGCAAACTTGTAGCAAAGTTCAGGGAAACGGGATCCATAGGAGATAAACCACGCAGTGGACCTCCGAGGACATCCACCGACGATGACATAGTCGCTACCATCCTCACTCATTTCACAAACAGTCCCCAAAAGTCTCTTCGGCGTTTTTATTGCCGTTTTTATCATTTTGCCCTATGGTTCCAGACTTACGGGACACCCTGTACGTATATATATATATATGATGAATAAAACCACGGAGGAAAGGAAACAGAATGGTGCTCAAGCGCTTTCGTCTAATGACATCCTCAGGAACACTGAAGTACATAGAGTTACAGCCTATATAGGTTACAGAAAAAAAAAAAAAAATATATATATATATAGGGTGAACCAAATGTAGGTGGACAGTAAATGATAACGTTTATTTTGAGAATACATATTTAATTTTTTTTGTATACTATAATACAAAATAAAATTTAAGATAATTTAGTTATAATTATTTAATATAATATACACAAACACCATAGTTATAATGAACACCATAGTTATAATATAATATAACACAAACCGTATTCAACCTACTGTCCACCTACTTTTGGTTTCACCGTGTATATATAATAAACGGAGAAACAAAAAGATTGTGGGAGAGGGGCACCAAATTTATAAGGAAAAACTATCGATTTTTAGCACAAGATTAAATGAATTGTTTCCAACCAATGTTATAGATAAAAAAAAAAAAATATATATACAATTTATACTGGAAATCTGCCCGGGTTTTAGCACTCTGCTCTTTTCTATATAAAAATTAAAAAATTATCGATTTTTAGCACAAATTAAATGGATTGTTTCCAAACAATGTTATAGATAAAAAAAAAAAAAAATATATACAAATTTATACTGGAAATCTGCCCGGGTTTTAGCACTCTGCCCTTTTTGTATATAAAAATTGAAAATAAAAGTTATTAGGGTGGCATACAGTTACCAAAGATTTAGCGTTCTCTCTTTATCTAAATCTGTTCTGAAGGAATTCAAACAACAGGATCGGTTGAAAAAGACCTTTGCTTATGTTAAGTTATTTTGTAAGTTGGATAATGGCAGACTCAAGAATATTTCTATTAACAATGTTGCTAGAGTGAAATAAACTGAAGCATTTATTCCAATCAATACAGTGGGATAACTGACAAATGGACAAAAAGGGCACTGGACAACTGTCCTGTTCTAACAGAATATTGATGCTGTTATAATTAATAAGTAACAGTTTTATACGTGTGTGCAAATCCTTTCCCGTCTGACCTATGTAAAGGAATCACATTGTTACAACCAATTTTATAGATAATGCCTGATTATTGGTAGGGCTATTTTTACTATGATATTTTCACAATATTGTTATATGAAAATACTACATTAATATCCAAAAGTTTAAATACATTAGCAATGCCTAAAAATCCCGGGAAAAATGGAAGTACTAAAACATTTTTGACAAAGTACGAGTGTTATTATTGACACGTAGAAAGTTCGTTTTGCCTTGTTGAGACAAGATTCCATAAACGCAGATGGATAACACAGATCACTTCCAATACCGTTGATTTTTTCTAATTCGGCATCGATATTCCGGACGGGCGATCCTAAGGGCGCGGAGAACATGAAGAAAAATGGCCTTCTTATGGGGGTGTCATGTCCCGAGTAAAAGTGTACGTAGGACAAATTGTTGTTTTTTTTCCGATAGATACTAACTTAAAACCTGGGCTTTCCCTATGTACACGCACATCCAAAAATGGGATTGAATTGGTCTTGTTCCACTTCTAAAGTAAACTTATTGGAGGGGACTTGATCATTAACTGGAGGAGGAAGTTATCCAGGTCACGATTCATGGGCCAGATACACAAATATCGTCGACGTACGCAACCAAGGGATGCAACCCCAGGATTCTCGGAATGTAAGTAATTTCGAAAACTCCATATAAATATGGAGAGGAGGGCGACAAGGGGTTGCCCATGGCCATCCCA
The DNA here is from genome assembly GCA_023014485.1 of Bathynomus jamesi. Taxonomy (NCBI): domain Eukaryota; kingdom Metazoa; phylum Arthropoda; class Malacostraca; order Isopoda; family Cirolanidae; genus Bathynomus; species Bathynomus jamesi. The sequence goes on along the minus strand of JAJOZX010006456.1, from coordinate 235,898 downwards.
AAAACTTGTTGATAATACTCGTTATTGAAAGTGAATTTACAGTCTTTGATGCAAGCTTAATAAGTTCCAAAACTGTGTGAAGGTAGTGGCAGGTCATACTTATGTAATTCTTGGGAGAAAGTCAAGCATATCGTTAATCGGCACTTTTGTAAACAATGAACAAACGTCAAAACTGATCATCTATCGTTAGTTTCAGTACGTGCATTATTCAATTTTTCAGTAAAGATCCTGGAATTTTTTACACGTGAATCAGAGATAGTTTCCGAGAATGGGGGACAAACTTTGACAAGCCATTTGGGAGTTTATAAGTAATAGAGCCCACCGAGCTAATAATAGGGCGCATAGGTTGCCAGGTTTGTGGGTTTTAATAAGACCGTAAAGGTAGGGCAGAGAAGGTGAAGTGGACATGAAAGCGGAATTAAGTCCTTATGATCTTTGAGAATGCGTTTCAAGCCACTATTAAATGATTTGATGACGTCATCCTGCGGGTTCTTCCTAATGGTTTGCTGGATGTGGCGGGTCCTGAGAAACTCGTTCTCTTTCTGATGTAGTCCACTTTGTCCATAATAACTATGGTGTTAGACTTGTTATTGACAAAGTGGACTACATCAGAAAGATGAACGAGTTTCTCCAGACCCCGCCACATACAGCAAACTTAGGAAGAACCCGCAGGATGACGTCATCAATTCATTTAATCTTGTGCTAAAAATCGATAGTTTTTCCTTATAAATTTGTGCCCCCCTCCCACAATCCTGTTTTGTTTTCTCCGTTTATTGTATATATTATATATATATATATATATATATATATATATATATACACATATATATACACATATATATATATATATATATATATATATATATCATAATATATATTTTTTCTGTAACCTATATATGGCTGTAACTCTTTATGTACTCAGTGTTCCTGAGGATGTCATTAGACGAAAGCGCTTAGCACCATTCTGTGTTTCCTTTCCTTCGTGGTTTTAGTCATCATAAATATTTTTCACGTGTTACTTTCGTGAAATAATTTTCATATATATATATATAGATATATATAATATATATATATATTATATTTTTTTTTTGTTTCAAAGAATGACCGCTCATGGCCACCAAAAGAAAGGTGGATAGCAGAGCGAACACAGAACGAAGAGTATGGAACAACTAATGGAAATGAACAATAGACGGGGGGAGGAGGAGGAGGTGGGGGAAAAGCAAAAGATCATAGTGGGTCACAGCCGGTAAAGAAGTCGGGAGCGAAAGAGGAAGGAGAACAACCCGGTTATCGAAAAGTAGGGACCTTCAGACAGAAGAGCGCCAAGCCTATCACAAAGCCCGACGCTCTCCAAAAAGGGAAAATACTCTGCGCGCAGCGCAGAGTAAAGCGGACACTCCACCAGGAGGTGGGCAACTGTAAGTAGGACGTCACAATTGGGACATCGGGGCACCCGATCCCCGGCCATCAAATAGCCATGGGTCAGGTGGGTGTGGCCAATACGGAGGCGGGCCAGAGCCACCTCCTTATGGCGCGACCGATGGAAGGAAGAGGCCCAACATCCCAACTTGGGTTTAATCTTGCAAAGTTTGTTATCCGTAGCGCCATCCCAGCGACTCTGCCACCGGGAGCGCAAAAACCTACGGAAGCCAGGGATATAATCAGAAAAAGGGAGGGACACAGGTGAAACCTGCAGTCGGCACGCGGAACGGGCAGCTCGATCGGCAGCCTCATTTCCAGCCACGTTAACATGTGCTGGGACCCAGCAAAATACCACCTCCTTGCCACCGAAAGCGACAAGAGTATGGTACAGTAGCTGGATTCGTCGGACCAGCGGGTGGACAGAGTCAAAACACTCCAGGCCATCCAGGGCACTGCGGGAATCCGAATGGATGACGAACGACCCATCCGGATGCTCCCGCACCACCTCCAGAGCGCTCAGAATGGCATAGAGCTCCGCCGTAAAAACGGAAGCCTCATCAGGGAGACGGGTACATCGGGGAGCAAGGACAGACGACTGGGGAACAGCCGCGGATCCAACGCCCCCCGACGACCTCGAGCCATCCGTGAAGATCGCAACACATGCAGAGTGACACGCCGCATGCTGAAGGAACAGAGACCGAAGCAAGGCAGAGTCCGACTCGGTCCTGCGAACGGGGCGCAACGCCCTACAGCACGCAACAGGGGTGCTCTCCCAAGGTGCAACACCACTGAAAGAGACCGGTATAACGGATGGAGGGGGAGTGCCCATACCATCGAGGAGGGAGGTCACCGTGTCGGTGAAATACCAACCCCCATCCCGGCAGAACGCCCTCTCAACCACCTGGAACAGAGGAGAGGTGGGAAGACGGAGGATCCGGAGATAGTGTTTAGCAATGAGGAACGACCTCCGATCCTCCAAGGGAGGGATGTCGCACTCAACCTGCAGACTATCAACCGGAGAGGAGCGGAAGGCGCCAGATGACATGCGCAGTCCTCTAGAGAGGACCGGATCCAGTATCCGAAGGGCCGTGCGGGAGGCGGAGCCATACACCACACTCCCATAGTCTAATTTGGACTGTACCAGGGACACGTACAAACGGAGGAGCGTCCGCCTATCCGCGCCCCATGTAGTATGCGACAGATGCCCCAGCAAATCCAGGGTACGTCTCGCGGACTCGCGCAGCCGGCGAAGGTGGGGAACCCAGCTCAAACGGCTGTCGAAAACCATACCCAAGAAGAGTACTGATGGAACGAGGGCCAGAGGCTGACCCCCGAGTGTAAGGTTAAAGGCCGGGATGGCGCCGGATCCCCGTCTCCTCGACGGAAGGAAGGCCACACACGAAGTCTTCGGGGAAGACAACGTAAGGCCCACCGACGACGCCCAGCGTTCAACCCGATTGACCGCGAGTTGGACTTGCCTCTCCACGAGGGGGGGACTCGTCCCCGCGGCATAGACAGCCAGATCATCTGCGTAGATGGAACAGCGCACCGAGGGCGGAAGAGCTCCCGGTAGCGCAGACATAACTAGGTTGAAGCAGGAGACGCTTAACACACACCCCTGGGGCACCCCCTCCTCCTGAACATACAGGGCAGATAGGGCCGCCCCATTACGGACGCGGAAAGTGCGACGGCAGAGGAAGTTGCGAAGAAACGTGGGCAAAAAGCCCACAAAACCAAGAGACTTCAAACGGTCCATGACAACTCCCCGACGGGTCGTGTCATAGGCCTTTTGGACGTCAAAAAGACGGCCAGAACAAGATTCCGGCGGGAAAATGCCTCCCGTACATCATGGCCAAGGAGGAGAAGGGGGTCCAGAGTACCCCGAAATCGACGAAAACCATACTGGGTCGGGGGGTATAACCCAAGCGACTCCAGTGTAAAGGAAAGTCGGACGGCCACCATCTTTTCGAGGAGCTTGCATAAGCAGCTCGTCAAAGCAATAGGCCGATAGCTCGCCACCTCCGCCGGATCCTTCCCCGGCTTAGGTATCGGGACCACAATCGCCTCCCTCCAACGGGAAGGGAACGACCCCTCAACCCACATCCGGTTGAAAAGATCCAGCAAGAAGTGCAGGGCCATCGGGTGCAGATTCCAAAGAAAGTCATACGGAATGTCATCAGGGCCAGGGCGGAAGAACGACGGGTTGCCAAGGCAGCCCGAAGTTCCCGCATCGGAAAGAGATGGTTATAGGGCTCGTTCCCAGGGGGCGGGAACGTGACCTCCGATAAAGGGCGATCCGCAGCTGAAGGCGAACGGGAAACCGCAGCAAAAGCACCGGCCAGCCGATCAGCCACAGCAGCAGGATCCGAAAGGAAGCCGTCCCCGTCCCGAAGGACAGGGCGACTAGCAGGGACCGGCTCCCCTCGATACTACGTACCTTCCGCCACACAGCAGCAGAAGGGGTAGATGAGGAGATGCCGGACACAAAAGCACGCCAAGAGGCCCGACGGGCCAACTTGAGAGTCCGGCGGGCGAAAGCCTTCGCCCGCCGCATCTCAATCAAGTGGCCCGCGCGCCGGGTGCGGTGGAAGCGGCGCGTTGCCCTCTTCCTCTCGCACACCGCCTGGTGACATGCTGGAGTCCACCACGGGACGCTACGAGTCCGCGGGTTACCGGAAGATCGAGGAATACAGTCCTCCGCGACGCCCATCACCACCCGCTCGAAGAACTCCAAGCTCTCATCCACAGAGCCAAAGCTCAATACCGAACGGACAATGACGGAACGAGCTCTGAAAGATGGCCAGTCAGCCCGCGCAAGGCACCACCTCGGTCGAGACGAAACGCCCGGCTGCGGACCGACCGGCTCAAGACAGACTGGGTAATGATCACTGCCATAAGAGTCCCCCAACACCTTCCACGAAAAATCGAGTAAAGCATCGAGGGACACCAAGGAGAGATCAATACAGGTAAATGAACCGTGGGTTCGTGGAAGTAAGTAGGTTCACCGGAATTGAGGCACGCAAAGGAAAGTTCCTCCATTAAGGAGAGTAAAATACCAGCAACATTAGTCGACCGAACATCTCCCCAAGCCGGGTCGCGACTGTTAAAGTCCCGAGGAGGAGAAACGGTCGAGGTAGTTGCAGCACCAACTCGCGAACCGCGTCGCGAGAAGGAGGGTCATGAGGAGGAATATAAACCGAGCAGGCAGTGTACTGGCGATCTAAAAAGAGCCGCACAGCCACAGCCTGCAAGGAAGTGCGAAGAGGCACACCACGCGATGGTAACGAATGATGCACGTAAATCGCCGCACCCCGCCGGCGTGTGCCCTCATCCGGGGTGCAAGGGAGACCAACATAACCAGAGAGACGAGGGAGTCCCCGCGCAGCCAGGATAGTCTCCTGGAGACAAACACAGGAAGGCCGCTCGCTCTCCAGCAGGGAGGCAAGGTTCTCCAAGTTAGCTAAAAGCCCCCTACAGTTCCAATGCAAGATGGAACTGTAAGGGGAAGCGGCATTATAAGAGGCAGAGAAAACAGCGAAATAGCCACGGACCAAGCTGAGCAGCAAACTCAACGGTCCGTAACCAGGGACGGAATCGGTTTCCCCGACTCACCCAGAACTGGGGGGGTAGGGGCCACCGACTCCGCATCTGCTGCACCCGTAGTAGAACGAGAAGTGGAGAGTAGAACAGGAGGTCAGAGGGGGGCTCTCCCGGCGGGGGGAGACGACGAGTCGGGCCCAGCCGAAACCCCAACTCCCCACCAGAGGGGACCGGGGGGAACCAGCTGTTCGAGGGCTCGTCAAACCAGACAAGCACTGACGGGGGGGAGAGGAAAGGTCGACCACAGGTGGGAGAGGTAGATCCAGGAGAGAGACCCGACCACTCTCAGCAGGAGCCGGAGGGAGAGAGACTCCATGAAGGAGGGCCAGGCCCCTCTCGACCGGGTCTATCATGGGAACAGAGTCAGTAATCGAGGGTGTCATGGGGCGGTGTACCTCGACCGACACCCGGACACTGGTCGGGGCACCGGGAGGTGACGCCTCACCAGCCCTCCGTATAGGGGGGGGGGGAGTCCCGAGCGAATCAGGAACAGCGCGCCGCTTCCCCTCCGGTGAAGAAGGGGAAGAAGGGGAAGCAGGGCGAGCAGCAGTCAGGATCGGGTCGGAAGGACTCCGACTCCGACCACGGCGACGCTTCCTCCTCTCCTTCGGGGCATCCCCCTCCCCACCCGAGAGACGAGTAGGCAAGGATCCAGACCCCAAGGCCGGAGGGGGAGAAGGGGCACTTGTAGGCAGGGAATCAGATGGGATGTCAGAAAGTGAGGCAGAGGAACAAGAAGGACCCGCGGCGCCAGGAGGACCACCAACCCCGGGACTTCCAGGGGGGGCACCACTCCGGTAGACGCCGGGTATCACGGGAGGGGCCCGAGGACCCGCCAGGGCCAAGAGCCGCAGCGTAGGACAACCCCCGCCGCGGCTCCCGGTCACGGATCCTATCGCGCGCCTCCCGCGCACTAAGGAATTCGGTAGTCCTTAAGGACAGCACCTCAAATTCAAACTTGAAAACGGGACAGTCCCGAGAAGAGGAAGGGTGGGCCCCCGAACAGTTCGAGCACCGCGGGGGCTTCGTGCACGGGGTAGGGTGCGCAGGCCCACCGCAGCGGACACATAGCTTACCCTCACGGCGGCACGCAGAGCTAACATGGCCGAACCGGTTGCAGCCAAAGCAGCGAACCGGGTCAGGCACATATGGTCGCACCGAAAACTCACACGACCGGCGATCACCCATGCCCCAGAACACCTGGGCCGGAGGCACAAGGGAGTCAAAGGTCAGGAGCAGACGAACGGACGGGGTAAGAGCACCATCCCGGCGCGACGAAAAGCGGAAGACCTTCGTTACCCCTGGGGGGCAAGATCCTCCTGCAACTCGCCAACCGGGATTGACAGCAGACGGGAAGCGAAAATGGTGCCTTGACAGCTATTCAATTGCGGATGGGGAGTCACAGAAACTCTGCAACCCAAGACATCCTGCAACTGTAGAAGGGACCCAGTCACCCCGAAGAACGGGACTTCAAAAGAAGAGACCCATCCTTCAGAGGGCGGATATCATAACGACAGGGAACCCCTATCGTCTTAAGGCGCTGAAACACCCGTTCCGAGTTGTCCGGAAGGGAGCCAGCGGAAGGGCGGAGAACAAGGAACCTGTCCACCTGACAGAAATTGACAGCAGAGACAGGTCCATGTGTAACGGTAACCGAGAGTGGGCGAGAGAACAAGGGCCGCGAAGACCCCGCCCTACGGCCACCACGAGTCCGGCCACGAGAGCCAGACGCAGCAGAGGACGAGAGGGGGCCATACGGCTTGAAGGTCAATCCAGCGGAGGCAGAGGCCGCTGAACGACCAGAAGTAGTAGTCTGATCCAAATCCAAGGGCGGGCCAGAGTCGTCAACAAGAGGGGAGTGAAGTTTAGAAATAGAACCCATAAACAGTAGTTTTACAAAAACGGCAGCCTCGGACCCAAGGCGATGCACCAGCCGCCGCTGCATCCTTGAAAGCTCAGGCCCAACGTCCCGGGTAGCCCGCCCCCCAACCTAACTGTCGTTTTAAAAACAGCAGATTGGCACTACGGAGATTTGTCCGTTAAGGGCCAAGCAAAGACCCAATCCAGACGCAGCAGCGGTCCGGGCGCCCGTACCGTCCCCGGAGCACGACTCAGCCACGGAGCGATGCCCCCCGGCGGGTGCACCCGATGACCCCAAGACTGCAAATACAAACAGAGGGGGGGGGATACTACGATTGACAGAGGCACAGGACCGAGTCAAGACAAAAGAAATTCCGGGAGACGGAAAAAAAAGGGGGAGCAAAAAGAAAAGAAAAGGGGAAAAAAAAAAAAAACGCAACTAGGTAACTCTTCGCCCACACCCCGCGAGGAGTTGAGGAAACCTCAACAACCCACGAGGTGTACGAGCCCCCTCGGCCCGGCAAGCCGGAGTACCTAATCGAGGGGGATATATATATATATATATATAGCGAGGAATAGGAGGACGAAAAAATGGTACATGTTTATTGACAGACGTTTCGGATATATATATATATATATATAAATCTTCGTCACATCTTCACAAACCAACTTTCTAGCAGTGAATTAACAATGACTTCAGCGACTGTGTCGACTCTGATAGGCATCTGTGATTAACTATTGATTGCAAGTCCAAACTTACGATCTCACGTTCAACATCTGCGTTCGAGAAACAATTTTGTCTGATTAATTGGTATTAGTTACGTGATTGGTGATGATTATTATCGGTCTTTTGAAGCAATTAAATGTTTCTAATTTCACCTTGGTTTATCTATTATATTCCTCTTTCGGAGTAGATGATGCTCTCATCCCGTTTCTTACCTCGAGTAAAACAAACTTAAATCAAATGTTTTTGGAAGAAAAATTAAATGTAACGACAGAAATATATACACGTGATTATTATTAATTAATATTAATTAATAATTTAGAAAGATTACATAAAAATACTCTTCCACGAATAGATGGGCGGATTTGAATGTAGTTGGTTGTTTTCTTCAGTTTCTGTCCGCTCATTGAGAAGGTTATGTAAGAGGCAAAAGCTCTCGGAATTATTTATTATTTTCATTGTAGGTTATATAGAGAGACAGAGACAGTAAGGTTAGGTAATTTCCAAAATGTGATATAATTTGTAATTAAACTGGACATGCAGATACAATTTCAGGCATAAAAGTAGCGTTGATTGGTTTATACTGGCTAGTCGCAATTGGTTTTTAAACTTTCTCAGTTCTCAAGGCTCTGACATGAGCATGGAAAGGAATCTACAGTAATACTTAACATTTAATTTATACGGTACATACTTTTCAGGAAACATTCACTAAATAAAAGTGTTCAATAAAACCATGAAAATGTGTTTTCTGTAAATTTATTTCCACAACTATTATTATTTATATATACACCCTTATTGAGATAGTTTCAAACGACAGCTGTAATAATTCGAAAGAAAAATGAAAAATTATTCCAAGCGTTTTCGTCTCTCAAAAGAAATGCTCAAACTTCTTCTCTAAAGGCGCCCCCCCCCCGCCCCCTTACCATGCGTTTACAAGGAAAAAAATAATATAGTCCGATTATGAACATATCTATAATACGTATTTAAATGCTAAAGAAAGTCGTAATTAAGTATTAGAATTTCTATTAGTATACGGTTATTCAACACGCGTTTAAACTGTAATTACAGTTCCTAAAAAATCCATTAAGGTGTCACAAGACGATGCTAATTGGAAGTGAAGTAAAAAAAAAAAAAAAAAAAAAAAAAAAATGACAGACAAAAATAATCATTACAAAAATATGTTTAAAACAATTTATTATACTTGAAACATCTATTTAAGGCATCATTTATTGTACAAAAACGAACACCTCAAACGCTTCATTAAAACATTTAAAAGTAAAATGAAAAAAACAAACGAACATACAGTACATTGTACAGGGTGTTCACTGTTTTGTCACCCCAGTAAACTACTAACTGATTTTTGCTTTTCTTTCAGACCCCATTTAAAATGGGTGACTATACGATTGAACAACGCATTTTGGGGCTAGAACCTAGGTCCATAAGCGACCACGTAATGAAAAAAACCATTGAAAATATTCGTGCAGACTTCCAGAACCGATCAATCGTGCAGCTCCTTTTTTGGAGAAACTGAACGATTGAATCAGTCCTGGAAATCTGCACAAATATTTTCAATGGTTTTGCTATTATGTAGTCGTCATGGACCCAGGTACTAGCCAATATGCGTTGTTCAATCGTATAGTTGCTGCTATCACCCATTTTAAATGGGGTCTGAAAGAAAAGTGAAAATCAGTATTTTACAGGGGTGAAAGACATTGTGGACACGCTGTACTTAGTAATGTAGATTTGGGTTTTTTAACTTCTTTCATAATATCTAAAAATTATACGATGGAGAGGACTTGCAGGACAACCATTTACGGGTGACTATATCACGCTTACAGACCAATCGTCGATTATTTTCCTGATTGGTCTAAGATCTAAAGGAATGCGATTATGGCGTAGCCCTTACATTATGCAGAAAAGGAAAATCCTGTACGCTTACATACAATTATAACTTACAAGTTACTTACTGTAACTTACTACAAGACCGTCAGGAAAGTAGAATATACACGCACGCAAAAACTATAGTCAGTCAATTTATTCGAGGAATCACCAATACGTTTTTAATGAAAAAATTCCACGAATTTACTGACTGGACCTCGTATTTTTTAAATTAAAAACGGTTTGATGTCTACTGAGGGCATTTATAAATAATTATGTAAATATAATCTTCTAATTCTCGGCTGCGCAACTTTTTTTTTTTTTAAAGCAAAAATATAGGTAGATTTATCCTGCAATTCAGTTTACTTAATTAGATTTTGGCCTTTGCGTACGTTTATATACGACATTTACGTCCTAAATTTTTTTTTACGGTATGAGCAGAAATATTTACTAATCTGAAAGGGATACGTCGTGGGCACGTCCAAACATCGCTTCACGTTAGATCAGGGAATTTAAGCAACGTTAGGTCTGTTCGGTAATTAGATGAACGACTGTCCTCCGCGTTCATATGATGTAGCGACCCTTAGTTAGATGGTTGGGGTTCACGTAAAGCTGTAGGTTCCTCCGTCACCTGACCTTTGCTGTTACGAAGAAAGTTGTATTACTGTCGCTAGTCTGTAAAGCGATGGAGCTGCTTGAGCTACAGAAATAAACAAAATCGTTTGAAATCGTTTTTTTCATTACGTAACAACGAAAATCATAACCTGTTCGAATTCCTTTAAAATTAGAACCTTTATAGAACACGTGCTATAAACTACTAAAATAAAAGATTAACTACTTTCACACTATTCCAAGTAGTTAACCCAACTGTAATATGGTTGTGGTTGCAACTAAGTTTTTATCAGAACAATAAACATGATTAGTGCACCTATAATACAGTTGGATTAATCTATAATATACTCCGATTAACTTTTACAGAATGACCACAAAATTCCTTTGCAGTGAAATTACAGCATATCTGTATGTTGCCCTTATTTTTCATGCAAAGGACTTTGTGGCCACCCTGTAGTATATAGCTATTTTAACTATAGATTTTTCTTCCTGAAAGAGTACGAACGTCCGTATTGAAAATTCTTAATTAAAATTACTATTAAATATTCATTACTTCCTATTCTACGAGAGTAGATGAATAGAGTAGAGTAGATGAATGGATCTACTACGTCATTTCTTTGAAACTTTCAGCGACAAAGGAAAATTTTTTGGTCTTAACCAGATTTCAGTTAAGAAAAAGTGCCTGCAATTAAGATTTTTCGTTTGACAAGCGCTAAATTAAGGTATGGTGGGGGGCGATCTTCTCGGTTTTGGGGGTTATTTAAACACCCAAATTTTTGAATAAAGATTATAATGCATACATAAAAATAATAATGATAAAAATGGTTATAAATGAGAATAGGACATTAAAATAAATACAGTAAAGCGCGGGGACCTGGTTCCGGGTCCACCAGGCCCATTGGTTAATACGGACCTGTGTCCGACTGATTTGTTCTTTTGACCTTTCCTTCTTTTGAGTATCAGTTGACGTCCTCAAAGAATGGAGATTCAAGCAATGTGTTTGTGAAAAAGGACGTCAGCAGTTCCACCTTCTTTGAAGAATTATAAAGCGAGACACCATCTCAATTTCCCTTCCGATTATTCTCAAGGACCAAAAATATAATTATACGGCTAAAAAGAATGAAGGCATAATAGACCTGTAGATATTTCGTTAACGGGACTTTCCATGGTCATGCTAATAATCTAACTAAACCAAACCTATACTAACCTTACTTAACCTCACCTAACTTAAGCCAACTCTAAAGAAACTTGTTGGTGTTCTAGACATAAGTGGGTATGGGCACAAAACTAAGATACTCCACTCAGTTTTGAAGTTTACGTCAAGAAAATTCTCAAAATCGTCAGAAGCGAAAAAATATGAGAAAAGAAAACTTATTTCAAGTAGTCTTCAAATAGTTTTACAAATTATGTACGGTTTTCATTTACACAAATTTATTATAATTTATATTATCTCTGATATTTAATGTACTGTCATATATCATATTACAGATATGGTCAAAAGAGCTGAAACACCCGTTCTGATTCTGTGAAGATGTAACAAATATTCAAAAGGACAAAACATACTATATACTTTGGCCAGCCACACGCAGGATCGTCTTGCGACTCACGTCTCAAGTCGTGTGTGACTTTACATTGGCTTGGCACAATGGGAGCCCCGCACACTGCAGCGACCGCGACGCGATTCCTCAGAATCGCTTCGCGGTTGCTGCAGTGTGTGGCGCTCCCATTCTGCCAATGTAAAACCACACGCGACTTGAGTCGTCACGACCAAAATAGTCAGTCGTGATTCGCAAGACGATCCTGTGTGCGGTCGGCCTGGTGTTCTAGATTCATTGAACATGAAAACCAATACATGATGTGTTGTGATACATCCCCTTCCTAGTCTTTTAGCAGCCTCCAGTTGTTGCAGTGACGAGTGACAACCCTTATTTTGACGCACTAGACGAATCCACTCTGTCAGTGACCGGACCAAACGCTGGATGGTTGAGCAATCGTGTAAGGCCTTCTAAGCTGCTGTCTGTAAATTTAATTCCAGTTCATTTCGGTTTGGTGGCTGCCGTTTTCGTATCGCCTGACCCACAGTTCCCCAGAGAGTCTTGATTGGGTTAAAATCTGGCGAGTTTCCAGGCCACCCCACTAGAGCGATGGTGTTATGATCATCCAACCATTTCTTCACTGATTTTGCTTCGTGACAAGGTGCACTATCATCCTGGAAAAAGAAATCTCCTGGAAACTGGAGTCGTGATATCAGCAGCAGGTGGTCTCGAAGTGTTTGGAGGTACCATTTAATGTTCATTGTTGTCCCTTTGGATAGAATACGTAGGGAGCATGTTCCTCAACCAGAAATACACCCCGAGGTGGTAACGGTCTCGGGATGCTTCGTCGTGGGTAGCGTACACACTAGATTGAAACGTTCGTCTTTTCTTTTCTGGACATCTGTACCTATTCATCGATTTGTAGTACTTGGTATCCTATGCATTAAAACCAAGCTTACCCTCTCGTCTATTATTAATTTCGTAGTCATCCCCTGCCAAAAAAATAAAAAATAAAAAAAATAAATAATAAACTGAAAATTCCCATGATGCGCGACTTTTGCGCCACCCTATATATATACACACATATATCGGGTGGCCACAAAAATTTTTTACTTAATTCAAAGTTTAATAACTGCAACAATTCAAAACTTATGCGATTGAGCTTTGGCACACATTAACAGATGGTTATAATCTATAATTGCTGGAATTTTCAAATATGTAGGTTCTATAGTTTTGTTACAGTGAACAATTTAAAAGCATATGTCTAAAAATAGCATGCCGAAGAAAATGAATTTGAACTTAACAAAATTTACTTAAACAAATGGTCAATGTGACCACCTCCCTGTTGGTAAACTGCCCTCAATCGCTTCTTCCACGAGGAGATGCACTTTCGAACCTCATCTAAGGTGATATCCTCCCATGCTCTACTGATTTTCTCCTTAAGTTCATCTTCGGTGGATGTCTTTCTGGCTGCCGTAAACCTTCACCATGAGGGAATCCCATACTGAATAGTTCATCGGATTACAGTCGGGAGACTGAGGCGGCCATTCATTCTTTTTGATGAAATTAGGGGTCTCTTGCTCTAGATGATTTTGGGTCGCTCGGCTTGTATGGGCGGGTGCCCCATCTTGCTGGAAAATGTAGGCCTCATCAGGATACAGCTGACGACAATCAGGAAGTAACCCATTATCTAACAGGTTGATGTAGCGCTCAGAGTTAACTTTAGTTTCGTTTGTGGCAATAAAATGAATTCGTGTTTTCCCCTTC
>JAJOZX010006456.1:127500-210000 GCA_023014485.1 Bathynomus jamesi | reverse complement strand
CGTCCTTTTATTTTATATTAGTTAGGTTAGGTTAGGTTAGTTAAACTCTCGTGTAGATTTACAAACCTAAAATACTGGGTGCAAACGAAAGATACGGCTTGGCCCAAACGAAACTATCGACACTCCCCTCCCCCCTCCCCACACGTATTTTCCTGATATGTTTTCGTAATATGTAATATGTCCGAAGTGATCAGCCTTTCCTTGTGAACAGACGTGTTTTATTGAGTGGCCAGTGTTACCAATTGAATAAGTGATTTTCGTTGAAGGGTCTTAAAAAAAGTGTGTGGTGTATTCTTAACTAAATTGCCTCGTGTTACTAATAACTCATTAACGAATGACTTTATTCATTATTATATTATTTGATTAAATTAAGGCTAGTGCACGTGGTTTGCCTTGTTTGTTTTTCGAATCTATTAGAAAACGAAGTTTAATAAGGTTCATTTTGCCTTGCTACGGGGATCATCAAGTAGGGTGTGGGCACCCTTCGTGGGAAAAAGGAAAGAAAAAAGTAGGTCGAATAGCGGACAGACAAGTTTTATTAACAGGCACGGCAAGTACTTTTTCTTTTACAGATCCTTAGTTGGTAGCTTAATTAAGTATATATTCATTTAGTATAAATTTGTGTTACAAAAACCTGTTTCTGCGTTTCAAGAACATTTTTGCGGGCTTACGCAGGTGACGGTACAATAAGCACGCGGTAGACCTACGTTGTAATTTATTAATTTCCAAACATTCGTGTTTAGGTTTTTTTTAATTAATTAATAGCATGGCACCCCCATCAAGTACTTGCAGTCGCTGTGAAGGGAAATATTTCGCTTACGCGTTTACTTTGGCTAATAATAATGAAGTTAGTTTGCAGGTGGTGCTCAAACATGGGAGTGCTGAGGACGAGTTAGAATGTGAGAGGGAGGCCAGAGTGAGGCTTGAAGAAAGGGTGACGCTCCTGACGGCAAAAATAGAATCCCTTGGGCCTTCAGTTACGACCCTTCCTGCCTCAGTTTCTACTAATAATATAAATAGTACTAATAGCCCTCTCTTTTCCCCTAGTTCCAAATCCTTCGTTCAAGTGCGTAATGGAGCCCCATTAAGAAAACCTAAGACTTGTCTACCAGTAATAACAAAGAATAAGTTTCTGTTTTAGGTTTCGAAGATGCTGGTGAACCGGAAATACGACTCGTTGGTGATTCCATTGTTCGAGGGCAGCTCGAGAGTTCTGTGGGAGAAACACTCGTCGTTGGCGCCGTTACTGCTACCCTGGTGCAAGGGTGGAGGATATAACTAATAGTGTTGACCATTTTACAGGCAGAACCTCTGAGGACACAACGTATGTTATTCATGTCGGTACTAAAACGTTTTAAATTCTAGATCGGAAGAGCTGCTGGCTAGGTACAGGGACTTACTAGAGCGACTAAAGGAAAAAACTAATAAGATTGTTTTAACAGGTATACTTCCTCGAATTATCCAACGTAGCGATTTCTACAGCAAGGCGACCTATATCAACAATAACCTAAAGTCCCTTTGCCAACAGGAAGGAGTGCATTTTGCGAATTTTTGGAACAGTTTCTACGGCAGGAGGGACTTGTTCCTCGGAGATGGACTTCATCTTAATGACGTTGGAGCTGCGCGTTTAGGAAGACTATTTCATAATATTGTCTCTTCTTTTCAGGCTGCCGTAATTCGAATGGTCCCGGCGTAATTTCCTCAAATTTCCCTTGCGCTCGCGAAGGTATCGCAATTACAAACAATTTGAAGGTTCTATCCTTAAATGCTCGTAGCCTACGAAATAGAATAAACGAATTTTTCTTTAATTGCTTGTGAAGACCATAATTTAATTGCGATAAATGAATCGTGGCTTAGCACTGAAATACGTGACTTTTTAGGGGAGTATCAAATTAGAGGTTATAGACTTTTTGTTAAAGTGTGATAAAAAAGTCCAAGCGAGAATTTGAAACCTTCATAGCTCGTGACGGCAAAGAAAACCCCAAGCGATTCTTTCAATAGACCAACAATAGGAATCCAGTAAAAAGTGTCCTGGGGCCGTTGAAAAAATTTTAACAGAGAGCTAGTTTCTGAAAACTAGCAAATGGCTACTTTGCTAAACGAATTTTTTATGTCAGTTTTTACTATAGAAGATGTAACGAATATCCCTACGGTCATAGACATAATACCTTTTGATAATGGTAATACTTTGGATAATATTGTGGTTAGTGAAAGGAAGGTAATGCACTATATTGATAAAATGAAAATGCGTAAAGCACCGGGGCCGGATTCCATATCCCATACAATTACAAGAATTAAAAGAAAGCATTGTTGTGCCGCTAACAAAGATTTTTAATGCGCTCTTTCTGAGGGGTGCGTACCAGATAATTTCAAGTTAGCAAATGTAACACCTATCTTTAAGAAAGGCGATAAAGGTGCGGCGAAAAATTATAGGCCAATCAGTTTAACGTCTGTTGCAGGTAAGCTACTGGAATCAATAATTAGGGATCGCATAGTCGAACACTTAGAATTGCATAACTTGGTTAGAAATACGCAGCACGGTTTTAGGCGAAACAAATCTTGAACTAATATTTTAGAATTTTTTCAAAGCGTGGTTGAAGTTTACGATAGTCATCGGGCGGTTGATGTGTATTTTAGATTTTCGAAAAGCGTTTGACAGCGTACCGCACAAAAGACTCATTGAAAAAACTAGGGCTCATGGAATCAGGGGTGTAGTAATAAATTGGATGGAAGAGTGGTTGTGAGGTAGGAAACAGAGGGTGGTCGTTGAAGGAGAGCGGAGTCGTCTTGGGCTAATGTAGCGAGCGGCGTTCCTCAGGGTTCTGCATTGGACCCCTTACTTTTTCTTACATATATATATTAACGATTTATATGTCGGCCTAGTCAGTACAGTCTCAAAGTTTGCGGACGACACGAAGATGGGTGGTAGGGCGATTAATGACGAAGATAGAGGTAAAATCCAGGAAGATCTGAATAAAATCGTTGATTCGTCAGTTACATGGCAAATGAGATTAACGTCGATAAGTGCAAAATTTTACATATAGGTTCGCGTAACGGTAATTTTGAGTATAGTATGTCAGAGAAGGAGTTAGCAAGCTTAGAGCAGGAAAAAGATAAGGAGTTATAGTCACTGGTGATTTAAAAGTAGCAAAACAAAGTACACCAGTGGTCAATAAAGCGAACAAAGTGTTAGGTTTTATAGCTCGGAATTTTGAGTACAAATCGCGCGATATTATTGTCCCTTTTTATGAATCATTAGTTAGACCCCATTCGAAGTACGCGATCCAATTTTGGAATCCGCATATGCGAAAAGATATAGACAAAATCGAAAGAGTTCAAAGACGAGCAACTAAGATGATTCCGTCGCTTAGGTCAAAGTCGTACGAGGATAGGCTTAAGGAGTTAAAATTGACTACACTCGAGACTAGGAGGCTAAGGGGTGATCTAATCCAGGTTTTTAAAATTATGAATGGGTTCGATAACGTAGATAGAGATAGCTTTTTCGAAATATCTCAATATAATAGGACTAGAAATAACGGGTGTAAGTTGACAAGTAGAAGGTTCGAGACAGCAGTTGCCAAAAACTTTTTTACGCATAGAATAGTAAATAGTTGGAATAGTTTGCCGGTAGAAGTAATTAGTAGCACATCTATAAACATGTTTAAAAATCGATTAGACGCAGATGCTGATAGATTGGTGTATAATTTAAGGTAGTAAAATTAAGGTTTTGTGGTTCGGAACCCACGTAAAATTGTGGGTCCACTTCGCCACCACGGAGGACATGCACAATACACAATTACGAACCGAGTTAGGTAGACCAGCCAGGAGTGGCTCCTAGTGTCTTTGTTGGTCCGAAACATTATAACATTATTTTATCGAAATCAACTTAAAATCACCACTTTTAATTTTTCGAATGGCAATTAAGTTTAAACTTTCCAAAGAATCAAAGTTTGATTTAGATTCATTTGAAATGTCAAAGTACCAAAGTTAAAATGTCAAACTGTGCGTGTCAGACTGGATGAGGAAGGAATTTCTGTAGAGAGTAAGGAATGTAACTAAACTTCTATGGACTGAGGATACTAGCGATATTTTAGAGCAGTGGTTCTCAAACTGGGGTAAGCGAAGGGGTCCTGAAAATGTAATCCTTTTATTTTTATATACGATTAACAAACGGCCACAAGTCACGCGGTCGTAAAGAAAGTAATCATCTATCTCTTGAAAATCCAGAAAATCCCATGAAAGAATTCAAGGGGTACAGAAGCAGAAAAAGTTTGAGAACCGCTGTTTTAGGGCATATAAAGAAGTCCTGCATAACTTATCAAACTAAGTACGAAAAGAAGTACACAAATTGTTGCAGGAATTTGCGCAGAAAGCCGAAATTACGTCAGTTTTGATGGAATTAATGTTTGATTTTAATTTCTTAAAACTGCTCGAAAAATTTCTACACATTTTGAAAGTTATATAAAAATACGTGACATCAGTTTTATCTTGACATAATTTTGCGTCTAAAGTCTTCTTCCGTTTTGCTATGATAGGCGTTGTTTAACAAATATTCTAAATGTTTGTCAAATTTTCCTCATTAGGCGCATGCGCGAACAAAATTTGCGCATGTGCAATGAGTGTATGCGAATAAAGAAGAAAAATATAAATGCTTTGAATGGGCCAAACTACTTTTCTGTCTTAAATAACATCAACTTCAATATACTGTATACACTATGTATAATAATAATAAAATGGGAATATTCACTGCTATTAACTTATTATAAATCAACAATTCCAAGACGAAAGTTAAATTTAAAATTTATGAAATTTTCATTTCTGACTGTCATTTATATGTTCTAAAAAATATGTTCTAAAAAAATAAGGATTACTGTATTAGGACAGAGCCTAATAAATAATGGTTTGGCATAAATTGTCTTCCGTTTGCAAATTGCAGCTTATGTTATCGTACTGCCTCAAATGAATAAAAGAATTAAATGCATATAATTGTATTTAGTGAAATTCCAGAATCCAGACGCATTTCAGAGACAGCCGTTCATAATTACTAACCCAACGCAGCTTAACCAAACCAAGGTAACCTAACCCACTCTAATCTTACGTAACGTAACGTAATCTCAGGTAACCGAATGTAGCCTAACATATGACTAAGCTACTATGAACTTTGTCTGCAAACCGTCTGGGTTCTGGCATTTAGCCTTGTATTTCTGTTAATGATTTACAGATTCATATTGAACCCTCTATGGCCGACTGGTACGAAATTAAAATTTTATGCAAACTCGTTCATAACTTACTCAACAAAAAAATTCTGTCAACAGGAAATTAATAATTGTTTTAGTTTAAAAAGAACGCATTTTTATTTTTATTTTGAAAGAAAGTTTTTTAAATGAAAATAGACTATAAAAATTTTCACCTAAAAATAGTTATTTACTAACGAAAATATGAACAATATTCCCGTTCCCATAATTATGCTCAGTGATGATCATTTAAAGCTTCGCGATTTTACCATTAGTGAAAGTGAAGTACTCTCGGACATAGGTAAAATTAATCCTAATAAAACTCCAGGTCCAGATAAGTTCTACCCTAGGGTACTTAAAGAAGTGAACTGCACAAGTCTCTCCCCTGTTACATATATATTTAACAATAACAATAATAATAATAATAATCACAATAAATCTTTACAATCTGGAGAAGTTCCGTTCGATTGGAAACTTGCAAACATTAAGCCAATATTTCAAAAAGGGGACAAAATGATCATCCTAGTTTGATTTCAGTAGTTGGTAAGCTTATGGAGACGATCGTTCTGGACAAGAGAGTTAATCACTTAGAAATTAGTAAATTAATCAAAGATTCTCAGCACGGCTTTTGAAGTAATCGTTCTTGTCTTTCTAATTTGTTCGACCTTTTTGATGATCTTGTACTCGTAAATATGTATGACGAGAGTAAAACAGTAGATGTTATGTATTTCGATTTTCAAAAGGCGTTTGACCAAGTGCTCCACAGAAGATTATTAGCTAAACTTCAGTCCCATGGAATTGATGGTAAATGTTCTTAAATGGATTGAAAATTAGCTTAGAGGACGTAAACAAAGAGTGGTCATTAATGGCCAAGTAACTAATTGGAGAAGTGTAACTAGCGGCGTGCCTCAGGGATCACCTCTGGGACCAGTTCTTTTTATTATTTATATCAGTGACATCGACAAAGGAAGTAACAGTATAATTTACAAATTTACAGATGATACCAAGCCAGGAGGACGAACAAAATCAGCGGCAGAACATTTACAAATTCAAGCTATTAAGTTAATCGAGTGGGCAGAAATTTGACAAATGAATTTTAATATAGATAAATGTAAAACGTTGCATATCGGTAGAAAATGTTAAAAGAAAAGTATTCTATGAGTATACGGAAGAGAAAGATTTAGGTATGATTGTTGCCAACACTCTTAAATCGAGTAGGTAATGTATTGAAGCGGTTAGAAAAGCAAATAGAATTTTAGGATTTATTGATAGATCATTTGAATCCGAAAACAACAATGCTAACATTATATAATTCGTTAGTATTGTACGACCCCTACGTTCAGTTTTGGTTCCCATATTTACGACATAACAGACATAATGGAGATAGTGCAGCGACGAAATTTATTCTTGCTCGTAAAATGACTTATTCGAGGAGATTTAATCCAGGTGTTTAAAATGATTAAAGGTGTCAAAAAAATGTCAATGCCGAAAAATATTTCATCTTCAGAAATGCGGATAGAAATCGCGGTAATGGTTTCAAATTACTGGATAAACATTTTAATTTTAGTGAAACTAAACATTCCTCCTTCAGTCGTATAGTTAAGTTGTGGAATGTATTGCCAGCCAGCGGAGTTCAAATTTATTCGTTCGAGTCCCTTAAAAAGAAACTAGATGCTTATCTTGCTTTAAACCCCCAGTTAAAAGCATTTGTTAGCGCATAAAACTATTGTAGAATTCTCACTCCGATTTCCTCCTCTTTGCTTCAAAAATTTTCACTTTCTTTAAATTTCTTTCCTTCCTTCCTTCCTTCCTTTTCAACCTCTCCCTTTTTTGCTTTGTTTTAAAACTTTCACTCGTCTTTAAATCCTTTTAACCTTCCTTCCTTAAACAAACAGTCTCGCAGGGACCAGCCGGTCTGTTGCTGTTTGGTGTCTTTTATATTCCTCTCTATAATAAACTCGTACATATTCATAATTAAATAAATAAATTCTATTATATTTTTCAGGCAATTCAGTTGGACTTCATGGCCTAAATTTGAACAACTAGTTTCAAAATAAACTTGCTTTGTTCAATTTAAATTTCAAATGAACAAAAGAAAAATGAATTTGTTCTACAGACTGGTAAAATTCCTCTGAAGTGCAGAAAACTCGGATGGGAAGTTGTACTTCATAAAAAAAAAAAGGTTATGGCTCAAGGAATGACTTTCTACGAAGTGATGGAAATAAAATCTGTGTAAAGTAGAAATTATCATACCTTAATTTCGAAAGTCTGTGTCTGTGTGTGTGTGTGTGTTTTATCGTATTTTAAGTCTTGCAGTCTCTTTAACAACAAAAATAATTACGGTTGGTATTCGAGTATATACAGGGTGGGCATAAAGTCTGTAAACATAGAATATATTAAGAGAATTGTTTCTCCGTTGCAAATAACCTACAGTTCTGAGAAAAAGTCTTGTTTTTCCAGACTTTATGACCACCCTGTAGTGTGTATATAAAATAGGATTCATCGCGAGGATTCTTTATTTCGATGTGATACCCTAGATAGGGATTAAGATAGTTTTAAAATTAAATAAATTAGCGAACGGATTCACAGAAAACGAGACGCAAGCTATTTCATACACGAGCTGACGTAACGCAAACAAAAATTTTACCCTCAACTTTTTTTTTTTTAAATATTCAGAAAAATTACCAATTTTAAAAAGTCAGTTATAAACATGTTTTTATTTAAATTTAAAAATGAAAATAGTTTAATATTCAATATATGAATAATATACGAATTCAATATATATTATGAACAGTGTTTAAAACACTTTTTAATTGCATATTTCAGCCCTGTAATATTTTGAATATATTACATGTCCAGTCGGATTAATTTGCATTTTCTAAATCACTGGTTCCCAACCTGTTCTTGCTCATTCATATATATATATATATATATATATATATATATATATATATATATATATATATATATATATAAAATGCCACCCAATGTCGTTCTCATTCTTACCCACGAGTTTACCACTTTTGCTCTGCTTCCTGCATAAAAATCCACCAAAGACTAATATTAGGGCATAGGTTAGTTTAGAAAATATTAGCCATTCTTATTTCATTTCAGGCTACGTCGTGACCAGTGTCGTAACACCACTTCCCGTCGATTAGCAAAATTAAGCGGCATTCGGTCTGTATAGTAATTGTATGGAAGATCGTCCTCTGCGTCCAAATTACTAGCGACCAATGTGTTTGGATGCCACGTAAAGCTGCAAGGTCCCTCCGTCACATGACCTTAGATGTTGCGAAGTAGTTAAGCAAGCCCATCATTACATTCTCATTGCATTAACAAAATGTACATTATTATTTTTATATACAGGTTGTTCTAAAATTACCTAGTAAATAGAGGCCTTCGGAGTGGGAGTGACGAAGTCGCCATATGTTAAAAAATCTGTTTTCTGTATCACCATTTTCTTCTGGCGTTTGTCTATGCAGTGAATAATAACACACCGATACTTCATTACTAATGCCTCTGAAATTATGCACTGCATGGACAAAGGCCAAAAGAAAATGGTGATACAGAAAACAGATTTTCGAACATATGGCTGCTTCGTCACTCCTACTCTGGAGGCCTCGATTATTATATATACGCAGTACATATATACACACAGGGTGTTTATAAAGTCCCTATCTATTTCAGTGAAAACGTAGCAAAAAGGTAAAATTCAACAATAATATAGTAGAAGGCATACATTTAATGAATACTTGAGCATATGATTCTACATGAGCACCATCAGTATCTCTACAGAGTTCGAATCTGTCAGCAGCATTGCGGAACACATTTTGGAGCATAACGGGGGTTATTTTTGTAACTGCTGTTACGATTCGAGCGCGTAAATGTCCCAGCTTCATTCAGATAGCATTTTAAACACCGTCGTCTTTCAACAAGATGGGGCACCTTGTCATTACGCAAACATTGTTCGGGAGTACCTAAATGAACGATTTCCAAATCGGTGGATCGGACGTGGAGGCAACAGGCCCCGGGGGGCTCGATCTCCTGACCTAACGCCCTTGGATTTCTTTGCATGGGGCTTTATCAAATCAAACGTCTATCAAACGAGGTTACAGATCTGCAAGATGTACGTGCTCGTATCGTAACAGCAGTTACAAAAAGAGCCCCCGTCATGCTCCAAAATGTGTTCTGCAATGCTGCTGACAGATTCGAACTCTGTAGAGATACTGATGGTGCTCATGTAGAATCATATGCTCAAGTATTCATTAAATGTATGCCTTCTATTATACTGTTATTGAATTTTACCCTTTTTGCTAAGTTTTCACTGAAATAGATAGGGACTTTATAAACACCCTGTATATACACTGTGTTCTAAAATTATCGAGTAAACTTTTATATGTCTGTCGATCAGTAGTCGGACGTTGTGAACAATGTGTTCAAATTGAAGGAAGACACTTAACACCTAAAGTAAATTAATTAATTATTGTTGCTGTATTTGAAATAAAAATTTTAAATACAGGGTGTACATAAAGTCAGGATCTATTTTTGTGAAGCACTTGGAAATTATATGGAATTCAATCATAAAATGATAAAGTGGAACATTTATTAAATAATTAAGAGTAGGATTCGACGTGACGCCCATCAGTATCCCTGCACAGCTCAAATCGTTCCGCAGCATTTCTAAACACATTCTGGAGCATTTGCGGGGTTATGTTATTTGCAGCAGTTCGTATACGTGTACGTAAGTTTTCAAGACTCGTAATCTTCGTCTGATAGACGTGCGATTTGATAAAGCCCCATGCAAAGAAATCTAAAGGGGTTAAATCTGGTGATCTCGCTGGCCAAGGTCTTTGTTGCTTCCGCGTCCGATCCAGCGATTTGGAAAACGTCCATTTAGATAATCCTGAACAATTTTGGCATAGCGACAAGGAGCACCATCATGTTGATAGACGACGGTACTAACAATCCTATCCCGTCGTCTATCAACATGATGGTGCTCCTTGTCACTATGCCAAAATTGTTCAGGATTATCTAAATGGACGTTTTCCAAATCGCTGGATCGGACGCGGAAGCAACAGACCTTGTGTCGCGAGATGACCAGATTTAACCCCTTTAGATTTCTTTGCATGGGGCTTTATCGAGTCGCACGTCTATCAGACGAAGATTACGAGTCTTGAAAACTTACGTACTCTACACACATGAATACTTGACTCTGCTTTCAAAGGTTTAATGTCCAACTAAGCTACGCACCCGTAATCAATACAGTTTTGCCGACATGCTAACTCTGCGAGGCTGCCAAAAGATTAATGGCTACATGGTAAAGAACCCTGGCTAGATGGCAAAGAACCCTGGCTACATGGTCTAAATATAGAAATCAAATTCTTTGAACAATGACGACACTCATAAACAGGATGTAGACAGGATGTATAAAATTATCTCAAATGTATGACGTTTTCATGACGTCAGTATTCTATTCCTGTCTAAGTACAGTACACTTGCTCCCTAGGTAATACTAAGGAGCAAGTGTGCATACAGGGTAATCCAAAAAAATACAGGGTAATCTAAAAAAATTTTTTTTTTTTTTTTTTTTTATTGTTTCATACCATACAGCTTAACATAAAATACAATTCGATTAACATATGTAAATGCATACTCATTTTTTTGAGATCCGTCAGGTGTATATTTACCAACATAAATATGACCTAATGGTTTAGCTAAATCATTGGTTGATATCTTAATTAAAGTATTAGGGAATTGGGCAGTTACTTGTTTACCTAAATCACACACCTGCTTCAGTCTACGATACATTCTAAACTCCTTAAAAGGTGAGAACCACTTTGTTCTGGGATGATTCATTACTTGCTCTACACTATGTGAGGAATCAATATTAGGTTCAAACAAAACACAATGGGGAACAATTACATATGGAGATGGAGATATCCCTACATTAGGTCCCTCTAACCTTTCCCTAACATCTTTCTTACGACTTAATGAATCTTCATAATTAATAACATATCCAGACATATTCATTCCGGGAATACTATGAAAAGATACACCCGTTACTTGATAATAATTAAATTTTAAAATAGTTGATTTAGCATCCTTAGTTAAAAGATCCAAACTCAATGTATAATATCCATCTGCATTAACATCAAAGTATTTTTAGACAAATAAACAAATTTCATTGAAGCTGTAAATATCTTCTCCTTTGACCGCCATCTAACTTTCCTTCGAGGAACATACTTCCTTTTTCGAGGAACAAACTTCCTTCTTCGATACATCTTGACAAGTAAATAATACACGTCACTCCGATGCAATTCCAATGAAGAGAATGAAGTTTAAACAATTTATGGATCTATTTATAGATTCTCATTACGTCATGTTATGACAAGAATCCTATCCCCTTAGAATCAACATGATGGTGCTCCTTGTCACTATGCCAAAATTGTTCAGGATTATCTAAATGGACGTTTTCCAAATCGCTGGATCGGACGCGGAAGCAACAGACCTTGGCCAGCGAGATCACCAGATTTAACCCCTTTAGATTTCTTTGCATGGGGCTTTATCAAATCGCACGTCTATCAGACGAAGATTACGAGTCTTGAAAACTTACGTACACGTATACGAACTGCTGCAGATAACAAAACCCGCAAATGCTCCAGAATGTGTTTAGAAATGCTGCGGAACGATTTGAGCTGTGCAGGGATACTGATGGGCGTCACGTCGAATCCTACTCTTAATTATTTAATAAATGTTACCACTTTATCATTTTAGGATTGAATTCCATATAATTTCCAAGTGCTTCACAAAAATAGATCCTGACTTTATGTACACCGTGTACTGTATAATTTTTGTTAAGATACTGCGTTCATACAAAAGTTTACTAGGTAATTTTAGAACACCCTCTATATATGAAAACAAGAAGGTTCTAGAGAATAAAGAGTACAAAACTCTACAACCAGCGGGAGAGGTTCTTGCGCGAATTCCCAAACCGGCCATGCGTGGCTGGCTACGAGGACAGTAGAAGAGCAAAAACCAATTCTCTCCTCCACCAAATCTCGCAACTGAGGCAGGATGCTGCAGAGAGGTCGACTGCAGGTCGATCCCCAAATGTCGTTCAGAACCTTCTCAAGTAAGTAACTAAATATACAAGGTGTCCCAAAAGTCAGTTTACCGAGAGAAATGTTTTCTCCTGATGATTATTCTAAACATTATGACAATTTTTTTTACAGCAAAAAGCCAGCGTCTTCAGGACTTTAAAGACTACATTTGTGAAGAATTCCAGTTCTTAAGCAATGATAAAGAACTAAGTAAAGCAATTTGCCGGTTAACATTGACAAATACAAGATGTGCATCGAACGACATGGACGACATTTTGAACAGTTATTGTAGCTACAACTATTCTCATGTTTTGTAAATATGTTTCAGAAATTTTTGTTTTTTTTGTTTTCTTAAGTTTTGTAAATATATTTATGAAAAGTTTTTTCTTTGAAGTAAACTCACCTTAGGAGAACATTTTCTTCGGTAAACTGACTTTTGGGATACTCGGTAAATATATATATACCGATTATCCCAAAAGTCGGTTTTGCTGTACAAAAAATTGTGTCAATGTTTAGAATAATCATCAGGAGCAAACATTTTCCTCGGTAAACTGTCTTTTGGGACACCTTGTGTGTGTGTGTGTGTGTATAAATACACACACACACACACACACACTTACATATGCCCAATAGCTAAATTCCATTTAGAGAAAAGATGAAAAAAAAATCATTTGTTTTAAACTTAAATGTAATGATGTGTAAAATTAGTCTCTTTTGAATGTACTGTATATTTAAACAAGCGTTCATTCAACATTTCAAAATTTAATTAAATATATGCAGTGAGAGAATTGTTCGTGTTTGGAACTCATTCATAAGCTAGTAGTAGTAATTCGCTTTAAACGTCATTTATAATTTAGCAGTGTGCCACTGAGTGCCAGAATTCATAATGAGTTTTTATGTTTTAATACTTTATTGTAATTAACTTTAATTGATGGGAAAATTTTGTGTGTGTATGTATATATATATATATATATATATATATATATATATAATATATTATATATATATGCCTGGCCTCGCTCGGAACGGTACCAGATGAGCCGAGTGTACCTGGCTATGTGCGGTGGAGCGCGCCAAGCCTAGAAGCGGGACCACCAGCTTGATCGTGTGAAGAGAGACCAACACACGGAATTTAAATGAGGTTGACGAGGTTTATATATATATATATATATATATATATATAATATATATACGGTTAAGCAATACATTACAATTATTCGCGGTTCTACACGCATATTTATGTTCTTTTATTCTAACATCTATAGTTTTTCCCGTTTGATCCATGCATATGAAATCACATTGATGACATCTCTTAAAATAGATACGCCCAACTTCATTATTTGCGCCGTTTGCAATTAAGCAAGAATTAGGGCTACTGGAACAAAGTCGATATGCATAATGTCGGTATAAAAAAGTTAATTTTAATTAGGTCAGGTTAGGCTACATTATGCCCGGTTAGGTTACGACTGATCAGGTTAGGTTAGTAATTTTCACTGAAAATCTGAAATGTATATTTGAAATGTGAAATCCATGTGACTACTTGCTAAAGATCGAAAAGTTGACATTATGAAATTCGATTTGGTTCTTTAACACGAGATTTAATACTATTTTTTTTATGAAAAACCATATTAATTTCAATTGTTTTTAGCAAGGGCAAGGAATAAACACACACACACACACACACGTGTGTATATATATATGTACACACACACACACACACACATACACACAGTGTATATATGTATATATATGATACATATATACATATAAATATATATAACCTTACCTTACAAAGATTCCGCACGATGATTCCTCATTTCACGAAGGTAAAGCTTGTCGCCCCTCCTCTCGAATTGGCCTGGTGAAGTAGCGAGTTGGTTTATTGTGCTCTCCACCTCACATAGCCAGGTACGCCAGGCTCATCGGGAATTGTTCCGAGCCAGGCGTCTAATCTTCTTTTGAAGATGTCCACTGCAACTCCCTTCGTGTTTCTTAGGTCTTTGGGCAGCTGATTAAACAGTTTTCGTCTTCTCACAACAAAACTATTTTCTTTCAGGGTTAAGGATGTTCTCCGTCTCACCTTTAATTTGGGAACACGACACAGTCTACCTTTTCTACTTTACACCGTTGTTTGGCGAGTTATAGGGTTCAGAGTAAGATTAGGGACTAGTTTTTCCATTATTTTCCGTGTGTAAATAATGGTGTATCTCTCCCTCCTCCTTTCCAGTGAATATAGGTCTAGGTCGCGTAACCTTTTCCAGTAATTTAGTTCTTTGCACCCCTTGATCTTGGCTGTGAAGCTTCTCTGAATCCCTTCCAGCTGTCTAAGGTTTTCTTTTTTATATGGGGATGTTAGGAGCGAGCAGTATTCCAATTTAGGTATGATCAGGGTTTTCAGTAGAGGAATCATTATATTCCTATCCCTTCGTTTAAAGGTTCTTAATATCTGGCCAGTTATTCTCTTTGCTCTGTTTACTGGTATCTTATTTTCTGTTCCAAATTTCGCATCATCAGTCATTACAACCCTTAAATCTTTCGCTCTAGAATTTCTCTGAATTTCCTGTCCATTTGGGGTATAATATTCCATGGATTTTAGGTCTTCTCTTTTTCCGTACCATAACAGCTGAAATTTCTCGGTGTTAAACTTCATATTGTTGTCTTCCGTCCACTGTAGAGTCTGTTCATGTCGGTTTGTAGAGATCCTACATCTTCTGGGTTTCTTATTTTTCTACTGATATTTGTGTCATCCGCAAAGGATGTAACTGTGCTGTCTCTGCTGACGTCATCATCTATGTCAGTTAGCATGATTATGAAGAGTAGTGGAGCTAATACTGTTCCTTGTGGTACTGAGCTGAGGACCTCTGATTCTGATGAAGATACTTCTTGTACTGTACCGACTTGCCGCCGCTCACTAAGGAAATTATATACCCATTTCCCTGCTTTTCCTGTTCTTCCCATATATTTCAGTTTATGTATTATGATTCCATGGTCACACTTGTCAAACGCTTTGGCAGTCTGTGTATAGTACATCATAGTTTTCATTTCTTTCAAGTGCATCAATAATGTTGTTGTAGTGTTCCATAAGTTGTGATAGGCATGATCTGCCTGACCGAAACCCGTTGGTTATCATTGAATTTTTTCTGTTTCCAAAAAGTCATAGATTTTCTGTTCGCGCTCTTCAGGATGCCCGGTATTTCTCCCGTGTCTAGTGATCGTCGCCATAGTCTCCATATAGGGGCTCAGCGATTGCATTCTTGCAGTTTTTGATCAGTGTGGCATTCCACTTATCCGGTCCTGCCGCTGAATGTGTCTAGTTTCCCTATGGCTTGTGTAATATCATCCGTCGTAAAGTCGAAATCCGTTATACTTTCCCCTTGTGGTTCTTCTTCAAAGAACGCGTTTCTATCGCATATCAATTTGTCAGTTTTTGGGATACTGAAAGATGACTCGAACTGAGCTCTTAATATTTCAGATACTTCTGTTAGATCATCAGATAAAGCAATGTTCTCGTTTTTTAAAGGTCCGATATTCGCATGGTTTTTCGACTTTTTTGTGAAATTATAGTACTTTGAGTTAACCTTTATCGCTTTTATAGCGTCGTCGTCTTTTTCTGTATGCGTCTCAAGTAGTTCCTGTATGACGTCATCGATACTTTACAGTTTATCATTTAATAGTTTTCTGATGATGTCATCTTTACAGTTACTTAAATATGCAGACACACTCTTTCGGAACAATGTCCTCTTTTGTCTCTCGAACCTGCTTCTCTTTCCTCTTTGTTGTATTTTTGGGACATGTTTTTCCACAATTTCTAACGTCTTCTCTAAAGTCATTAGCATCTCCTCAGTTGTCCTGGCCTCGAAAATGGTTTTCCAATCTATTACCTCTATGCTGGATGTAACCATCTTCCCAGTTTATAGCTTTGGAGTGAAAATTAAAAATTTCGAATCTGCTTCTTTCTGTTGTGCATATCTTTCCTTTCCTGTTGCCTTTATATTAGTTGTTATTTCAATGATGTTGTAGTCCGATATCATAGTTGGGGATATTTCTACCCTATCAATTAGGTTGCTGCTGTTTGTGAATACTAAATCTAGGTAGTTGTTTTTTCTTGTTTTCTGTAGAGCTAGTAGCAGTTTTACCTGTTCCTGGTCTTCTCGTGTGCCCCCCTTCTCCTGGTGTATACATATATTTTTTCCTATCCTTTTATATTTCATGAATGGAAAATTAAAATCACCACAGAGAAAAATATTTGGGGTTGGAAATTATAGATCTTTTACCGACTTACTTACCTCTGTAATGGAATCTGAAAATTTTGAGGTTGGCGTGTTTGAGGATATATATATATATATATAATATATATATATATATATATACAGGGTGTACATAAAGTCAGGATCTATTTTGTGAAATAATTATTTTTTTCTATTTTTCTTTTCAGAAGCCCTTAGAATGAATACAGAAGAGCGTGTGGCAATAGTAATTTGGCGAATCGAGGGAAAGAAATACAATGACATCAGAGAGAAGTTTAGAAGGAGATTTCATAAGCCGGGGCCAATAGACAAGACAACACGAAAATTGGTGAACAAATGTAAACGAACGGGATCTGTAAATGATGAAGCAAGATCAGGACGACCGTGTATGTCAGATCTTACCGTGAATGCAGTACGCGGAATTATCACTGAGGAGCCACGTACGTCCATTCGTGCTGCATCACACAGACTCGGCCTCCCGACGTCATCTGTGCACAAAATTCTGAAAGTTAATTTGCAGAAGAAAAGCTATCATTTGCAGGTTTTACATGATTTACATGAGGAAGATTTCCCTCGACGAAGTGCTGTGTGTGCTGATCTCGTAGAACAAATCTGGAGTGATAATTTAATGGACAACATTCTCTTTAGTGATGAAGCCACTTTCCATACGTGTGGAAAAGTAAATCGCCATAACTGTCGAATTTGGGCAGATGAAAGACCGAATGATTTCGTCCAAAATTGGGAAGAGACTCACCTAAAGTTAATGTCTGGATGGGTTTAACAAAATCTAAGGTTTATGGTCCTTTTTTCTTTGCTGAACCTACAGTTACGGGGCTTATTTATCTGGACATGTTGCAGCAATTCCTTGAACCTCAGCTGATTGGGGATAGGATTGTTAGTACCGTCGTCTATCAACATCATGATGCTCCTTGTCACTATGCCAAAATTGTTCAGGATTATCTAAATGGACGTTTTCCAAATCGCTGGATCGGACGCGGAAGCAACAAAGACCTTGGCCAGCGAGATCACCAGATTTAACCCCTTTAGATTTCTTTGCATG
Organism: Bathynomus jamesi; assembly: GCA_023014485.1. NCBI lineage: Eukaryota > Metazoa > Arthropoda > Malacostraca > Isopoda > Cirolanidae > Bathynomus > Bathynomus jamesi. The sequence continues at coordinate 192,359 of JAJOZX010006456.1, read as the reverse complement.
GGGCTTTATCAAATCGCACGTCTATCAGACGAAGATTACGAGTCTTGAAAACTTACGTACACGTATACGAACTGCTGCAGATAACATAACCCCGCAAATGCTCCAAATGTGTTTAGAAATGCTGCGGAACGATTTGAGCTGTGCAGGGATACTGATGGGCGTCACGTCGAATCCTACTCTTAATTATTTAATAAATGTTACCACTTTATCATTTTAGGATTGAATTCCATATAATTTCCAAGTGCTTCACAAAAATAGATCCTGACTTTATGTACACCTGTATATTTATTCCTAATGTACCAAATTTAGTGTCGTTAAATTGGAATTAATATACTTTCCCCATTCCATTCACGCTTAAAGTAACGGAGGATAGCTACATCCCACTTATTTATAACTTGGTCACCTCATTATTTATAACTTGGTTGCCTTTCCCGTTACCTTTTCTCAATGAATTGAAAACAATCCGTTCGAATGCGATTTAACGTCGATAAAGTATTTTTGCGTCAAGACTGTCAAGTACGTGAAAGAAGAGTAAACTTTTTGGAGATACAAAATAACATGAACGTTATTTTAATTTTATGACATAAATAATTGTGAATTGTGCAGATAAAATATATTTTAGCTCAAGTAATAATCATAACAGTATAACTAATTTTCAGTAGTCCGAAAAATGCGTTCTGAAGTAAGGCATATCTTTTTTGTATGAATAATAAGAAACCTTGAAAAGAAATTTACAATAATAACGTACAATCCTAAGACCCAAACCCGAGGGTAAGGCAAAGCCAGCCTTGTTCTCGGCCGGTCCCAAGTCCGGATAAATGGGGAGGGTTGGCGTCAGGAAAGGCATCCGGCCATAAAAACCCAGCCAAAACCACAATGGTGAGTCTTCAACACGAAAATGCGATGACGGCTAGGGCGTACCCCGTAGGCGACGTACAGAGACCTCGCCCGACCTCTGTGGTGAGGCGAGGGCTACCGCACCAAGAGCGGGTGCGGCTAACGAAGCGAGCTCGGGTGGACCTGAGAATTGCGACGCTGAATGTTGGAAGCATGACTGGCAGAGGAAGAGAGATTGTGGAGTTGATGAAGAAGAGGAGAGTTGGGGGTGTTGTGTGTACAAGAAACACGCTGGAAGGGGAACAAAGCAAGAGAACTCAGTGAGGGATATAAATTGTTTTACAGTGGGGCGTCGCACAGTGCCACAAATGGGTTAAAAAACGGCCAAAATTATTTTTTTCAATTGTACTTAGTTTTATGTAGTTGAAATGTTTAATTATGATTTATTTTAATAAAAAATTATGTTTAGTACCTTTTGTATATATGTAATGGTGACATATTGAGTGATTTTTCTATAAATAATAATAATATTCCAAATCAATAGGTTATGACCTACTGTAGTTTCTTAAGTTTCTCAAATTACTAAAAATATACTAAACAGATAATTGTTAATTAGGCCTATGTTTTGCAGATTTTGTCAAATGACATACTAAAATAAGTATGGTTTCATTTTAATCACTATACACATCTACTGTTTAAAACATTATTTGATAACCTGCCACTATATCAGAAGGGGTAAATAAAAAACATCGTAATACCTCTTAAAGTTTATGAAATTAATTCCCCAAAAATAAGTGTGACAACTAATATGAAAAAAAGTGTAAATAGTGTAAACAAAATTACAAAAACTTCATATTTAGAACATATCTTCCTCATCAGAACTAATATTTAAATTCTCTAATATTTCACTCTTTTAAAAGTGAACGTGCCTCTTCTGACATCTCTCTCAATTTGAGGTTTCTATTCTTTTTTCGAACTGTACTAATCACTGGATCGCTTGATACTAAAAGATAATGAATTTGATCTTGCATAGTATTCAGTCGAGATGTTTTTCTGGAATGATGGAGACGAACATTTCTTATTACTTTATGTAGACATTCTTGGCATTCTTCTGAATAAGAACCAATTGGATATAGATGATTTTTCATCACCAAACCTCCATGTAGAAGTACTTTGTGTACTGAAGCAGGAATTTTATACCATGGATATAAATTTACAATAGTCGTAGCAGCTTTTCGACAATAAGATTCAAATTTTGCAATGTCAACTTGGTTTTGACAACTGAGAACCTGCAAGATACAATAGAGCATATCAATTACTTTCTTGTTCACACCTGTGATTTCGGAAAATATCTCTGCATTTTAGAAAGCTCTTCTTGCTGTTTCCATCATTTGTGTTTCCAGCCCCTGCTTTCGGATGATCCACCAGTAAATGAAGTCGTTTTCTGAAATCCCACTCGATCTGTTTTTTTCTGGCTTGCACACTCTTCTTTTCCTCTTCAGTTCTAGCCATCCATTTTTTTAGTTTCTAATTTATATCCAATATGTAAGATAAATTCAAAAATCTAATCCAGCAATGCAATATTGAGAGACCATATTCAACAGCATCAGTATTAATTATTTATTTTTTCAAGAGAAAATCAATGTCATTCATTTGGGATGGTTTTGCTAAACATAAATTACATGACTGTGTTGAAGTAGTATCTGTAATTGCATTGATAGCCTTTCCATCAAGCATAGTTAGAGATAACTCGTATTTCATGGCAATTTCAACTTCAGTATTTTCTCCTACTCTAACTTTATGAGTGGTGTAACTGGGAATCACGCATCACTCTTCTTGCAGACTTAGTTAGTTAATACATGAAAAACATGTTTTAACACGCAAAGTCGCAAAAAAGTTTTGTTTCTTTGATTTACTTAAAGGTTGCATTAATGTTTAATAAAAAAATTACATTCCCCAAAATCCCCCATTTTTTGTTTTGCTAATTTTACACATTTTCTAGATAACAATTTAATCTGTAATCTATGATATTGCCATAGTTTTTTTAATTAATGCTATCTTTTTAGTTTTCAATAAAAAAATATGCATGAAAATGTTCTAAACTGTTTATTCTTTCAATAGAACTAAGCAGAACATGAAACTACAGACAATTTTTTGTGATATAGTAACTTCAAGTAAGTTGTTAGAACAAACATATTTTGTCCCCTCCAAGATATTTTAAGACAATGTATATTATTTCGTAGATTTTTCTTGCCTTAATGTAAGAGAATAAAATTTCAAATACTTAAATCAGTAAGTAGAAGTTTTATTTTGACGTGGAAATGGTTTTAATAGAATTTACTTAAATTTGTTATTTTTGGTTTTTGGCCGTTTTTTAACCCATTTGTGGCACTGACGCGTCGGTTGAGGGAAGGAATGGTGTGGGTATTGTATTGGCGAAGGAATTGAAGGATAGCATAGTGGAAGTAAAGCGAAGAGGAGATAGACTGGTGACTTTGAGAATGAATTATGGGGAACATGTACTCAATATAATCAGTGCATACGCACCCCAAAGTGGATGTCCGGACGACGTTAAGGAAGCATTCTGGAGGTTATTGGAGGAAGAAATGGAGAGTATTGCCGAGGACGAACGAGTGGTGTTGGGCGGGGATATGAATGGACACGTTGGTGATCATAACGATGGAGTGGTCAGAGTGCACGGTGGTCATGGCTATGGAGAGGCAAACGTGGACGGTGAGTGTGTTTTGGATATGGCTGTATCGTTTGATCTAGCGATTGTAAATACGTTTTTCAGAAAGAGGGAGGAGCATGTTATTACGTACAAGAGTGGAGGCAGAACATCGCAAATTGATTTCATACTGTATAGGAGGGCGCAATTGGCCGAGGTGAGGGACTGCAAAGTTATTCCAGGAGACCATGTGACGCCACAACACCGGTTGGTAGTCATGGATGTGATGTTGAAAAGAGGAAGAAAGACCCGAGGAACAACAGTGAGGAGAATTAGGTGGTACAAACTGAGAGAGGAGGGAAAGAAACGGGAATTTAGAGTGTGTGTGTTGAGTGAAATCCATGTTGATGAACAGAATGTACAGGATTGGTGGGTACATAATGCGAATGTCATGAGAACGGCAGGTAGAGACATATTGGGGGAAACATCAGGTAAAGTGTGGGAAGATAAGGAAGGATGGTGGTGGAGTGATGAGATCCAAAGAGCACTACGAAGTAAGAGAGAAACTAAGAAGTTATGGGAAGAATCGAGGAGTGAAGAGTGTAAGGTGGTATATAAAGAAGCAAAGAAACAGGCAAAGAGAGCAGTGAGAGAGCAAAGGCGGAGGCATATCGGCAGATGTATGAGGATTAGAGGATCGTGAAGGACAAAAAAAGATATACAGATTGGCTAAGAGCAGAAATAGAGCGACAAGAGACTTTACACAGGTAAAACAAATTAAGGGAAGGGAGGGGGCGGTGCTGCAAAGAGATGGAGAGATAAAGGATAGATGGAAGGAATATTTTGAGGAATTATTAAATAAAGAAAACCCAAGATCTTTCTATGAGGATGGATTACCAAATGTAGCTATAACAGAACAAGTGGGGAGGATGGACGTGAGTCGTGCTCTGAATAGGATGAAAAATAACAAAGCGACTGGCCCAGACGAGATACCAGCCGAGGCATGGAAGACACTGGGAGATGAGGGGGTGGATCTGGTGTGGGATCTAATGCAGAAGTTGTTTGACCAGGAGGTGATTCAGGATGAGTGGCGGACCAGCATCATAGTGCCTATATTCAAAGAGAAGGGAGATGTACAAGATTGCACGAATTATAGAGGGATGAAGCTAATATCAAATACAATGAAGATATGGGAGCGAATAGTGGAGAGTAGGTTGAGAGACGAAGCGGAAGTGTCAGTGGAACAGTTTGGATTTATGCCGGGAAGGAGAACGACAGATGCAGTTTTTGCATTGAAACAGTTGGCAGAGAGGTACAGAGAGGGGCAGAAGGCGTTGCACATGGTTTTTATTGACTTGGAGAAGGCATATGATAGGATACCACGGCAGGAAGTTTGGAGATGCTTAAGGGAAAAGATGGTACCGGAGAAGTATGTTAAACTGATCAAGGGGATGTACTGGGGAGTAACAACTAAGGTGAGGAGTAGCGTGGGTGTGTCAGAGAGCTTTGGGGTGGAAGTTGGTCTGCACCAAGGATCAGCTTTGAGCCCCTTCCTTTTCAATGTGGTATTCGATGTGTTGACGGACAGGATTAGAGGGGAGGCGCCGTGGTGCATGATGTATGCAGACGATGTTGTGTTGAGTGGGGAGACGAAAGAGGTGAAGCAGCAGTTGGAAAATTGGAGAGAGGCGTTGGAAAGTAGGGGGATGAGAATTAGCCGAAAGAAGAACGAATATATGAGATGTGATGTGCAGCAGGACCGAGGAGGGGAAGTGACATTGAGTGGAGAGCGTGTTAAGACGGTGGAGTATTTTAAATACTTGGGGTCAACCGTGGATGCAGAGGGGGGAGCAGAGAGAGAGATAAAATGTAGAATACAGTCGAGGTGGAAGAACTGGAGAGACGTATCAGGGGTGCTCTGTGATAAGAGGGTCCCAGTGAAACTGAAGGGAAAGGTATTCAAAACAGTGGTGAGGCCGGCAATGTTGTATGGAATGGAGACTGTGCCAATGAAGAAGAGCAATGAAAGAAAAATCGATGTGGCTGAAATGAAGATGTTGAGATGGATGTGTGGAGTGACGAGGAGGGATTGGGTCAGAAATGAGCATATGAGAGGAACAGTGAAGGTGGCGGAAGCATCTAAGAAGGTGCAGGAGGCCAGGCTGAGGTGGTATGGACACGTCAGGAGAAGAGGAGGAGGAGTATGTGGGGCGCAGAGTGCTGGAGATGGAGTTGCCGGTACGGAGAAGAAGAGGAAGACCGAAGACGAGATGGAGTGACTGTGTGGTGGCGGACATCAGGGCGAAGGACTTGGAGGAGGACGTGGTATACGACAGAGGAGAGTGGAGAAGACGAACCAAAAACAGCGACCCCATGTAAAGATGGGATAATAAGCTGCGGAAGAAGAAGAAGAAGAAAGTATTTTTGCGTTATTAGAACAAAATCTACTTTCATAATGTCGACCTTCGTTCGATCTTTTGCAGGTATATGGATTTCAGATTTCAAATTAGGTTTCAGTTTTTCAATATGACTAGCCTAACAACCTAACCGGGTATACTATAACGTAACTTAATTTAAGCTAGGTACCTTTTTAATATTGACATTATATGCATGTCAACATGGTGTAGATCGACTTTTTCATTTAGAATTTGAATAAAAATCTTAGTTCTCCCTCACTTATTTTAATGTATTTAACTGATTGGTCACACCTTTATATATGTTACGCTTCTTCTGGGTTTGTTCTCGTGTGACAGAAAAATGCTCCCGGCGAAGTAGACCTGAAGAAGTCGTCTCTATGTATTACCTCTTCAGATGTTGTCTGTTTGCTTCTCCTCCTGAAAGGAGATAATAACGGATTGGGCTTCCAGTCCCAATCCGGAGATTGTCGTTCAAACGCTGCGTGCAGAACTCTGCCGAAATCTGAGTTAATTTCTTTATACGGATTCGGGCCTTCACTGCCCCGATCCGGAGATCTGCGTCTAACTTCCGAGTGCAAAAATCTGGGTTAAGGGACGTGAGCGCTTGCTTTTTATATTAGAACCGGAACCTACGTCATTCGTACAGAGAGTGTGGGACGAGTGAATACGTATGACGTTACCAGCACGCGGTGCCTTTGCGTCAACTCGCGTGTGAATTTCTTTGGAAAGGAAATACCAAATGCATGATATATAGTCACGAGAATTACTAAATGCAGGATGTATGGTCATGAAAATATTCGTAACCCTTAATTTTGCCCGGCGCATCCGAGCGCGCCAATCCTTTTTCTGCTAATAAATGCATCATAGCTGACGAACTACTTTAATTATGAAAAATTAAATAATTTCTTGTCTCCAGAGGGGAGCGGTCGTGAAGCGATATCAAGTTTTTATAGCTTCAGGCTTTATATAGTCTTAATGAAATAAAGTAAATTGCAGGAGGAGAACATAACTACATATATATATATATATATATATATATATATATATATATATATATATATATATTGTATGATGAATAAAACCACGAAGGAAAGGAAACACAGAATGGTGCTCAAGCGCTTTCGTCTAATGACATCCTCAGGAACACTGAAGTAAATAAAGAGTTCGAGACTATGTAGGTCACAATATATATAGATATAATAAATATAGAAATAAAAATTGTGGGAGGAGCATACAAATTTGTAAGGAAAACTACCAATTTTAGCAATTTGCCCTTCGTCTAAATCCGTTCTGAACGAATTCAACACAAGATCAAATGGATTGTTTACAACCAATTTTATACATAATGCCTGAATGATATATAGGTCACAAAAAAATAAAAAAAATTGTAAGAGGAGCATAGAAATTTATAAGGAAAAACTACCAAAGTTTTAGCACTCTGCCCTTCTTGTTTAAATCCGTTCTGAACGAATTCAAAACAAAAGGATCAAGTTGGAAAAGACCTTGGCTCATGTTAAGTTATTTGTAAGTTTGATAATAGCAGACTAAAAAAAATGCAAAAACTTCACTTTCTTCTACGTGAAGGTCAAAATATGATAATTAAAACCCACTCTAATAGACAGAGTTTATTTCCACAACAGTTTCGATGCCCACTGGCATCCTCTTCGGGTGGATGCAGAAAAACTAATTTTTCTGTATCCACCCGAAGAGGATGCCAGTGGGCATCGAAACTGTTGTGGAAATAAACTGTCTATTAGAGTGGGTTTTAATTACACTGGGGAACAAATTTTAACGTTTTTTTTGTTTCTTGGACGTGAACAGGTCGGTCTTATAGGATGTTTTCCGCTGATTCCGAACATAGCCGTAGAATTTCTCTATCACCCAAGGTTACTGAGAAATTTGTATTTTAATATTTATTCAAAAAGTGTATAGAAGTTAGTAAAAATACTTCATAAAAATTATATTAGTGGCAGATTGGCATTTAAAATATTCTTCTTAAAACTTCTTTGTCACTGATTTTCTCTTGTAGTTTTCATTAGGAGCTTCTCGCATCAATGTCCAGCAGTAATCAGCTAACATTGCCAGATCCCACCTCCCTTGGTAGCGTTTCTCCATAGTAGCTATATCTTGGTGGAACCTTTCTCCATGCTCATCGCTTACGTCGCCGAGGTTTTCAGGGAAGAAATCTAAATGGGAGTGCAAGAAATGGATTTTTAATGACATATTACATCCCAATAACCTATATGCTTCAATCATGTCCTACACTATTTTTTCATAGTTAGAGGTTTTGATGTTCCCTAGAAAATTTGTGACAACATTCTTCATGGCCTCCCATGCCACTTTTTCTTTTCCTCTCAAGGCATCATCAAATTTTTGATCTTTCATGAGCTCTCTGATTTGGGGACCAACAAAGATCCCTTCTTTTATCTTTGCATCGCTAAGTCGTGAAAACTTTTTCTTCAAATATTTGAATGCCTCATCTTCCTTGTTCATTGCTTTGACAAAATTTTTCATGATGCCAAGTTTGATGTGAAGTGGCGGTAAGTATATTTTCTCTTGGGGTCAACTAAGGGTTCATGAGACACATTCTTCAGTCCTGGGATACATTTTTGACGAAGTGGCCAATCCTTTACAAAATAATGCGAATCTCTGGCTCTGCTGTCCCATTCACAAAGGAAGCAGCAGAACTTCGTATAACCGAGCTGCATTCCCAGAAGAAGCGCGACGACTTTTAAATCCCCACATATATACCAACGAAACTGGTCATAATTAATCTGCTGAAAGATGAGTTTCATATTTTCGTAAGATTCCTTCATGTGGACAGCGTGCCCTACAGGAATGGAAGGGTATTTATTTTCATTGTGAAGTAGTACAACCTTGAGGCTTAGCTTCGAAGAGTCAATAAATAAACACCAATCTTCAGATTTGTGCTCATGACCGAGAGCTAACAGCAGTCCATTTACATTATTACAGTAGCATAAACCACCTGACGAGGAGAAATACTGCATCAGATCTTTTTGGCGAGTGCGGAACACCGATATGCTTGTATCTTTTGCCAGCAAATTCCATTCACGTAACCTGGAACCCAATAATTCCGCTTTCTTTTTCGGAAGGTCCAAATCTCTCACGAGATCATTCAGCATAACCTGCGTTATCATACGTGGTTTATTTGATTCAGGTTGCTGAAAGTCTGTATCTTTAGTGTCATCAATTTCCATTGGTTCAACTTCAGACTCTTCATTCAGTGTCCATGACTTTGGGGGAGTTGGAATTGGGTTATCATCGTCATGTAGTACTGGTCTCATAGCAGATGCAAGATTTGGGTATTGAATTTTATGTTTATTTTTGGCAGAGAATCCTGAAACGCTAGTCATACAAAAATAGCAATCCGTTAGGTGATCCTTGGGCTCTCTCCAAATCATTGGTATGGCAAATGGCATAGATTTGCGGGTACCTTTAATCCAACCCCTAAGAGTGACGGCACAGGAAATACATGAGATATGAGGTGCCCAGGATTTGTCTTGGTCGCCTACCTTACATCCAAAATAAAGTTCGTAAGCCTTCTTCACGAGTGGGGTCATCGTCTTCCTCTGTGCCATTATGGTCAGTTCTCCACATACGTAGCAAAATGTATCTCTGGGATTAATACAGTTTCGATTCATGCTGGCGGAAAATTATTGAAATCACGGAAAACTTTTTGGAATGAAAAACCAATTTTTTCTATTATGAAAAATTTTAAAATTTGAGCAAAACTTGAAAAAAATTTCTTTCTTTTTATTAAAAATCTGTTTAAATAGCTATATTTTTTTAATGCAAAAAATACTATTAAATATAGTTAACCTGGAAAAAAAAGAAAGTAAAATTAAATTAGTACACTTAATTTTAACTAATATTTTGGGAAAACTCTGAGTAAATGGAAATATTATTTTCTCGAAAACTATGGGTGATAGAAAAATTCTGAAACCATATTTGGAATCAGCATCAAACGTTATATAAGAAGCACCAAATAGTTTTCAAGAAACAAAATTGTTGTTCCCTAGTGAATTATCAGACTCAAGAATATTTCTATTAACAATGTTGCTAGAGTGAAACAAAACAAGCATTATTCCAATCAATACAGTGGGCTAACTCTGACAAATGGACAAAAAGGGCACTGGACGACTGTCCCGTTCTAACGGATATTGATGCTGTTTTACACGCGTGTGCAAATCCTTTCCCGTCTGACCAATGTGAAAGGAATCACATTGTTTACAACCAATTTTCTAGATAATGCCTGAATTATTGGTAGGGTTATTTTTTACTATGATATTTTTCACAATATTGTTATATGAAAATACTACATTAATATCCAAAAGTTTAAGTACATTAGCAATGCCTAAAAAGCCCGGGAAAAATGGAAGTACTAAAATATTCTTTGACAAAGTGCGTGTGTTATTATTCACACGATAGAAGGTTTGTTTTGCCTTGTTCAGGCATTATCTATAAAATTGGTTGTAACCAATAGAGTCTGCTATTATCCAACTTACAAATAACTTTAACATGAGCCAAGGTCTTTTTCAACTTGATCCTTTTGTTTTGAATTCGTTCAGAACGGATTTAGACAAGGGCAGAGTGCTAAAACTTTGGTAGTGTTTCCTTATAAATTTGTATGCTCCTCTTACAATTTTTATTTTTAAATTTATTTATTTTTTCTTTTTCTTTTTTGTGACCTATATATCATTCAGGCATTATGTATAAAATTGGTTGTAAACAATCCATTTGATCTTGTTGAATTCGTTCAGAACGGATTTAGACAAGGGCAAAGTGCTAAAATTGGTAGTTTTCCTTACAAATTTGTATGCTCCTCCCAAAATCTTTTTCTATATATATATATACTTTTTTTTTTGTGACCTATATATAGTTTCGAACTCTTTATTTACTTCAGTGTTCCTGAGGATGTCATTAGACGAAAGCGCTTGAGCACCATTCTGTTTCCTTTCCTTCGTGGTTTCATTAATCAAATATTTTTCAAGTGTTACTTTCGTGAAATAATTTTCATACTGTGTATGCATATATATATATATATATTATAATAATATATATATATATATATATATAATAATAATAATAATAATGATGGAGGTCGGTTAAGCCAACACTCTCCTGACTGAATTGCAAATGTTGGCAAAAAGAACTGTTAGAATATGCGAACCGACCCTTGTTATCTGTATTATTCATCTTACCTCTGTACAGTATTAATCTACATGTATGCTGTATAACCACAGAAATGGGAGTTAGTTATACAAAACACTGAATACTGAATCAACAAGATTTTTAACACAGTAATAATGTACAAGTGTAAACTATTCATAATAAAATGTATACATAATAGAATGCATAATAACAAGCATAATACATAACAGAATACATAACGGAATGCATAATACATAATAGTATTTACACTGACAATTTTATTGCATTAATTTAGCAATGGGTAAAAAAATAAGTTACAGGACGCCGTTTCGTTCCTTCTTGTGACAGAGAAACTGTTTCCTCATTGTATCCACCTAGTCGCTCTCATCTCGTTTACTGTAAAAATTCTTTAACTGAAGCAGCATTATCGTTGCTTGGTTTATAGTGATTGGATCTTCTTCGGGGGCTCTCTTTGTTAGTTCTTCGTTCGTTAGTGTGGCACAGAGTAGAGTCTGGGATTAGCGCGGGAATAAAGACCAGTTTCGTCAGTGTTTTCTTATCTGTTCAGGGCCGTTTTTTTTTTTTTTTTTCAGGAAATGTTTCTTTAATCCATACATTCACGGCATCATTATCGGCGTCCTTCCTTGCGAAAGGCGATTCCTTCTCTCAAAAGAATTGAAATCAGTTAGTGAAGATCGAAATAACTTAGCCTTCTCCTTGCTGACCATTTCGACGACTTCTGCATATTCGATGCACATTACTGTGCCACTGATGCAAGATGTTTTCCATCGCCGCCTTCACTAACATGATCTGTGCGTGAGAACACTCCAATTTTTTGGCAAGTTCGTTGATGTTGGAAATGCCACTTTCCAGAAGCCCAATAATTTCTACTTTCAAAGACAATTTGAGTGTGGTGACTGTACGTTTTGACATTGTGAAGATTTACGTTTGTGAAAAGCACGAGCGAAAATGAGTGGCCAAAAACATGGTACGCTCTTAAATACTAAACATGTAGACGGAAAATAGCTTTGGGAATCCATCGGAAGAGAAACATGCTCCCAGATTTCCTTTGTTGTTTCAGCGCTTGTTTTATACGTTTTCCAGGGACTTGGGGGTACAAATTTCAGATGTTGAGTTTAAACGGACTACAGTGTTTGCTTAGACGAAGCAATTTAATATGGTTTGCATAAGGAATGAAACGGGACTAGCAGTAAACTGTTCGGTGAAACGGAGTGTCGCCTTATCTGGTGCTGGTTTAACCGACTTCCAATATATATATACACACCTAAATCACCAAGTAGCATCACCAGTAAGCCTTTTTTACTAACTGATTTTGCAGAGAAATCCAACTTTCTTGTGGGAGATACCTAACCTAAAATAAATCACTGGGTGTGTAAAAGCCTGAGGTAGCACTAAAGTGGGAGCCGCTCGATTTAGTTTTAAATTAAAATCGTAACGTGGTTTGAAATTCGAAAAATAATCGCTGTATACAGTAAAATAAGCGCTTTCTCTGAACTTTTTAACGAAACAACCCCGTACCTTTATACAAGTGATAAGTGATTAAAAATTTGAAAATATAGCAAACAATGACCCATAGGAGTTGACTTTAAAAAATAAGTACAAATAAAAACTTTCATAAAAATTAGAGCGAATTGGGCATTTACAACTATATATATATATATATATATAATATAATATATATATATATATACGAACAATGAATAATTCCTATATTCATGTCTTTATATTCATATAATACTTATATTTGTATATATTTATATTCTTGTATTCATTTTTACATAATAGAGTCCAAATTCGCACAACGCTGACACGAGTTTGGATAAATTTTGATTTTCTTTATTTTATTTTTGCTGAATAATTGACGAATTATTTCTTTTCAATTTACTTAATCATTTTTTTTTAGATTTAACTTCATAATGTAATCTTGTTAAATTCTGCAATGTTCGTTTTCTGTATACATTCTCTCCGTTGTAAAAGATGAAGTCATATCTTGCTTAACACTTAATTTTAAATTTTAAGCATTTAATTTTTGCTCATATGCATGTTTAATTGTAATTCATAATAATAGTGGGCCGGCCAAAAATTGAAAAGTCCTCTAGAAAAAAACTTAACGGCGTTTTTTGTTAATAGCAAGCACCCACCTTAGATAAGTAGTATTGATAATGCCAAAGATGATGTGGGTGGATGCCACTCAGTTTTGGGTTTGAAGGTCCATACAAGGTTACAAATGTCAAATTCTGAAAAATTCCGAATTTTTGCATTTCTGTGGTGGCTCTATGTAACAACGTGTTTAAAGGTGTATCATTAGCACAAAGCATAGTTTTGTGAATTTATTGATAATAATTGAATGTAACTATAATTCTGGATGTCTTTATTTCCATTAAAATTACATTTAGCATGCTGGGTGAGGTACGCATGTGCCTACTACTACCATAGTACAAGTAATAGCATACTTTCACATGTTGAATATTTTCAATGCACTGGCTGGCCAGACATTGGTTTGGTATATGCAATTAAAAGAGTGCAAACAGTGCCAGCTGGTAGAATAATAATAATAATAATAATGCTAAAGGATAGATATGTTTCGAATTGTTTCAATATATCACAAATAATGACCAAGCAAGAGACAGGTTCTGCATCACATGGTCAGAGCGGTCACGCATCTCTCAAGACACAAGATGCCTCTTCAATCTTCATGATGATGGGGAAGCCACCTTCACTCGGGTTGACAGTCTGCCTTCTCGCGCTAGGCGTGACGCTCATGATGTCATGAAGCTAGTTCAGCGGTTGAAGCAGTTTGACGTCTTCAGAGTTCACGTGAGTGAAGCAGGAGATACAGATGCCGCCACTAACATCCCACTTGTTTCACTGGCAACCAAAGACACTGCACCCACAGATGTTGTGGAGAACCTGCTGACAGCTTAGGATCGAGGAAAGCAGCATGTAATCGGCTTCATGAAGGAGAGACTGATTGAACAGATAGTAGGCTTCCATGAAACGCTGAAGAAACATCGGTCGAAAACCTTCGCTGATGTATACAAAGCTACAGTTTCCACCAAGCAGAACATGCAGAAGACCATCAAAGCTAACAGAAAGCTACTAGAGCGGCTCCTGAATGCCGCGACCGCAGGTCGCATGGTGGAGATGGTCAACGTCTTGAAGCATGAACTGTCCCCCAGTCCCATTTATTCTGGCGAAGGCAGGAGGAGAGATGAATTCGACAGCGAAGTCTGAGCTGATGAACATCCTGATGGCTCAACAGACCATAAGCTCAGAGGTTCCAACCTCTGATCTGAAGACCTGTGTGATGATAGATGGCCATGCACTCATCCAAGCTCTTGGCAAGCCTGGCGGCTGTCGGACATTCGGCGACTATGCTAAGTGTCCTTCAAGGCCTTGACGAGTTATTTCAATTAACACACAACAAGAATTGATATCTTTGATCGGTATGCAGGGGAAGAATCGATCAAAGCAGTTACCAGGACAAAGCATGCAAGCAAGAAGAAACCGATTTGGAAAGTCATTGTTGGCCCACAAGTTCATTGCCTGAAGTGTGGAAAAACTTCATCGCTCTGGATACAAACAAGGCTGACCTAGCCTTGTTTCTGTCTAACGTCATCACTGAGAAGGGCAGAGATCTTCAAGAAAGATGTCAGCTGGTGACAGGGGGTGGCTTCTTTGAAGCCACTGAAGTACAGTCAACCAGGCGACATGACGTTCCACTGCATAGCAACCATGAAGAGGCGGACACCAGGCTCATCCTTCACTCATGTGATGCAGCGTCCCAGGGCTATGAACGAATACTGGTGGTGTGCAGAGATACTGATGTAATGGTGCTGCTGATTCACTTCGTTTGCACCGAGGTCGCTGAAGTGTGGATGCTGTGCAGAACGGCCAAGAACCGAAAATGCTACCCCATGCACGATGTATTCAAGAGTTTGTCGCCCCCAGTCAGGGACAACCTGGTCAGCTTCCACGCTTTGACCGGGTGTGACACAGTCTCGTCCTTCAGTGATCATGGAAAAAAGAAGTGTTGGAAGATGTTCAGTGACCACCCACTCCTGCTGCACGCCATTGGTCAAGATGGGGATATCGCAGATGTTGAGAAGTTTGTGTGTCATTTGTATGGCACCCCGAAACAACAAAGTTGATGACGCCGGAGTTCACCTTTTTGGGAAGGTCAAGAAGACTACGGAAATGCTCCCACCGATAAAGGATGCCCTGGAGCTCCACTCCAAGCGGGCAAACTATCAGGCCAAAATATGGCTCCAGGCTGACAAAGAGCACGTAGATGTTTAAGATCCGGTGGACACTTCAGCCTGGAAGTTGGAAGATGGGAGCCTCCTACCAGTGTGGACAAGACTTCCTCTAATCCCTGAAGCCTGCCTGGAGCTTTTTGCTTGTGGTTGCAAGAAAAAGTGCAAGACAGCTGATGCAACTACTTCAAGAAAAGATAAAGTGTACGACAGCTTGTGGTTGTGACGACTGCGGTTGCTGTAACCCAGCTGGACAGAAGATCTCTATCTCTCTTCCGGGCTGAAATCGAGAGAAGCTGGAATGTGCTGTAAGGAACTAATAACTCTGTTCTTAAGTGATTGCAATCCACACATTTGTGCCTGTCAGTGCAGCATTTCGGTGCTGTTCATCAAGAAACGTGAACTTGTAGATGTTACTAGTGTGTAAACTGTATAGTTATGGGGCTATATTTACTGCTTTGTGATTTGGTTGTGATAATTCTGTTACTGTGAGTACTTAATTCATGCCATCAAACTTATTAGGCACTAATCATGTTAAAATAAATTGTTTTGACAAAGAGCCTTGCTCAATGTTTTTTTTCGCTAATTAAAAATCAATTTTTTAGCACAATTTCGGTCGTGATTAACTTGAATTTGACCTTGAGTTGGTAATTTGGATGGAATAAGCGTCATCATACTTCTTTATCACTAAGTGTGGCAAAATGAAGCATTTGTTCAAACCAATTGGCTTAGAATATTTTTTTTAAATTAAAATTAGAAAATATAATTTTTTGCACAGTTTGACCTCGAAAATGACTTTCAAAGCCAAAAGCGAGAGTGGCATTCACCTGCATTTTATTCCTCACCCACAGGTACATTGATTTAGCATGGGTGCCAGCTATTAACAAAATAACGCCGTTCAAAGTCTATTTTTGAATTTTGGCCGGTCCACTATAAAATGCATATTTCGATTTTCACCTTTAGTAACTCGGCGGATCATGATAACATCAAATCTGTCAATATGCAGTTTAAAATAAAAATATGGCTTCATCTTCAAATATCTTTTTTATTTATTTAGACATTGCTACAGCTAAAATATTTACCTTATCTTCAAATATTTTGCAAAATAATTCAGCCTATTGATAATAAAAAACAAAACGGGTCAACATTAAATAATAATGATGTCACCAAAAATTCAGTATAAATAGTCAAACAGTATATTTTTCAAATTATTATTCTGATTGTCTGATCTAACTTAGAGGCTGAACATTACCTTAACATTTTAGCAGTAAACTACAGTAAGAGAATATCTTTGTCTTCTCCTTCGAGCCTTGCTCTCTTCAGAGAACTTAGTCTTAAATAGAGAAAAATAATTTCCCGATACGTTACAAGAAGAATCGGGGAACCTTCAGAGAATTTAGTAAGCTCCATAGAATCCTCCGATCCACTACAAGAAGAAATCGGAGAGTAGTGTAAGAGAAACTACTGCGATTCCCTATACTGTACCAGGTACTCCAGAGTAACAAATCCGTTGCTGCTAACCAGAACCCCCGTCAACTTCGAACCGCCCAAGGCCATACATACATACATACATACACATATATATACATACATATACATATATACATACATATACATATATACATACATATACATATATACATACATACATACATACATACATATACATATATATATATATACATACATATATATATATATATATATATATACACACACACACACACACTGTATATACACACACAAGTAAAAGTGATTTACAAGATTCTATAACACACAAAGTTGTGTATACAGTAATATCCCTAAAATTCTCCCCGAAATAACGCCTCCTAAATCTCGTAATAAATGTGCGGCATCTTCTTTCAGGAGCGATCGACCTTAACAAAGCGAAGAAACACCAGAAGTCACGAAAAAGAAAGGAAAATGGCCAAGAAACAGAGAAGAATCGAACCTTAAATGATCCTGAAATGATGTGAATTTTCCTGTCAATATATCTCGCTTCCTTAAAAGAGAAGAATTGCAGCCAGCGAGAAAAGGAGAAAATCGATTGGCAATTTTATAACTATATAAAATATACATATATATTTTTTTTTTACACAATTTTATATATGAGAGAAGCAGACCATGCATGGAACAAGGGATTCTTCTGGGAAAATTAAATTCAGATAGTCCGAATCAGTAATGGTAAGTGGCAAATACTACGGTTTTTCTTTTTCATGATGGAAGGCCCAAACGTGGTCAATGGGTCACTCGCAAAGAGGCCCCAAAATATAGCTTCTCTCACCAGCTATCTGCCAAGCAGATAGGATCTAGCTTTGGGACAGGATCTAGGGTTTAAAGCCACGTTGGGCTTCCATCATAAAAAAGAAAAGCTATAGTATTTGTCATTTACCATTACTTACTTGGACTATAATGGATTTAATTTTCCCAGAGTTTCTTCTTTGTTCCACGCACGATTGTGTATAACAAAAGTTTCTCAGGGGACCATTCTGAGTTGCAGCATATGCTGTATATACAGTATATATATATAGTAAAATGTCGAAGTTGATCGAACATATGTAAAATTCCGTCCCTGACCATTTTTTTATCCAGTATGTTCGAACAGGTTACATACAGGGTGGACCATAAGTCGCTTTACCTTCGTATTATAACTAAACACGATTCGGTAAAGTGACTTATAACCCACCCTGTATATTTCATATTTTCAAATTTTTAATTACTTTCGCTTGTGTTTAGGTAGGGGTAGGGAGGTTCTACGAGAAAGTTTAGAAAAAGCGGGTTTTTTTTTTTAACCGTGTACAATGATTATTTTTTTGAATTTCACCTGCGTTAGGATTTTAATTGAAAAACAAAAAAACAGAAGTCAGATAAATCGTTCTTTATGTTTCTTCAGCCTTTACACACCTGATTTGTTTAAGGTTAGCTTAACACCTTCACTGCACCATACATATATTTCTATATAGTATATATGGCTGAGAGTTTTCGCAGTTAAGAGGTTAAGTTGGGCTAACCCGACTCATTCACAAAATCCGACCTAATTGGTAAAAAAAAGTGGCTCCCTATATATATATACACATACATACACATATATACACACACATATATACACACATATCTATCCGAGTTTACACACAATATTGTGCACTATACATTCACAAAAATGTCTGTGGAAGGTAAATTTATGCAAAACATACAGTATGTGAACAGATAAAAAAATCTTTACAATGTTTATTTTGCTTTTTCGTTTTACGTAAAAAGCCGTCGTAAAATAAAATTTTAACCATGATTGGAGATGACAGGTAGCTCTTGTTAAAGTTGTGAAAAATGATTCACGAATAATGTGAGAAAAAGGTGCCCGCGATAAAAATAATAAAAAGCCACTGATTTCCCACACTTTTGTAAGCATGTTTGGCGAGGGCTTTGCGATTAACCCTTTTTTTTTTGTTTTTCCAAAAGCAATTACCGTTTGGAGCGGAATTGCAGGACTCCTATTTTTAATGGAGATAAATGGATTATACTTGTAAGTTAAATTCCACATCTGGTTTGAATCGGGTACAGGGGACTCGTACACCATAAGGTTTAACAAATCCATAATTGAGCCATCGTATATATATATATATATATATATATATGCGCATACATATATATATATATATATATATATATATACACACAAATATGTACATACATATATATTATATATATATACACAAATATGTACATACATATATATATATATATACACACAAATATGTACACATATATATATATATATATATATATATTACACACATACAGGGGTTGGACAAAATAATGGAAACGCTCGCATTTTCGATGCTGTATTTTTTTGTCATTCATGGCGTTATATACGTTAAGTTGATATGTTATTGCGTATAATATCGAGATCATCATCTATTTTAATATGCTGATATTGGTATTTCCTGTTCTTGTAGAATAAATAAATAAAAATATGGCGGTTGGAAAAGAATGCACTGACTATGAAAGAGGTATAACAATAGGAACCCATTTGGTTGGTGTCTCAGTATTAAAAGTGGCGTAATTGCCCCTGTATTTTGAGGAAAAGTCCCCAACGTTGTGAATACATGGAAAAAAATTGGGAAAAACTACACCACATAAGCATAATAATGTTCCCATTATTCTCTCCAACTTCATTCGAGATTTTGTGCTGGTTGGTGTTATGAGGGGCTTTAATACAATTCTTATATCATCATTTTGACTGATACTGCTCTTTGCACACTCTTGTTTGGTTATCATTGAAGTCTAAAGCGACAGTATTTGGTTCATGCTTTACGGTTCGTAATAAGGTTCTTCTCTCTCATTCTGTCAGGGTTGCTTTACGCCCACTATATTCCTTATTTGATGTACTTTTCTCAGTTTCTTCCATGTATTCATAACCTTGACGACTATTCTTCGAGATACAGGGGAGCAATTATGCGACTTTTAGTACCGAGATGCCAACCAAACTGGCTCCTACTATCACGCCTCTTTCACAGTCAGTGCCATCTTTTCCAACCGCCATATTTTTATTTATTCTACAAGAACAGGAAATACCAATATCAGCATATTAAAATAGATGATGTTCTCGATATTATATGCATTTACGTATGAATTTAGTAAATTATATGACGCCATTAATAATACCAGAAAATACAGCACCGAAAGTGTGTGTTTCCATTATTTTGTCTACCCTCTGTACACACACACACACAATATATATAATGTGTCATATATACACACAGGGTGTTATCAAATTATATTTTATAAATTAGTATACATATTCAGGACGTCAGTGAGCAAAAAAGTTCCTATGAACATAAATCTGCAATTACTTAAAGTTTTTCAAAGTCGTAGTTGTCTGGTTATTTAGATAATTATTTTTTTGTTTTGATAGTATTTTGTTAGTTATCATTTTAGAAACCAAAATACAATTGACTTTTTCCTGCGAGGTTATTAAAAATCTCGTTTATGCAAGAGAAGTTAATGACAAGAATTGTGACTGTGTTCAAGATTGTTCAGAAACAATACGCAACCATGTTAGGTGTTTTCGAACGTGTGGGGGGCAAAATTTTCAATGACGCGTTGAAGCATGTACTCTGATGCAGGGAAACTTTAATGACTTTCATTTTAATTGGATTGTCCTCGGCAAAAAAAGCAATGTATCTCGGAAACGAAGCGACTGAGGATTTATGTTCATTGGAACTTTTGTTCACTTTGACGTCCTGAATATGTATACTACTGTAATTTATGAAAGAACTCGATAACACCCTGTATATATATGTATATATATATATATATATATATATATATATATATATATATATATATATATATATATATATATATATATATTAGGTGTCTGTCATAAAGAGCCTGGTGGAGAGAGAGGCTGCAACCCCTTTTCATGTGTGTTTGTGTTTTGCATATTCTGTTTACATTTTACTTATCATTAGAAATAATAAAAATGACGTGCCTAAATCTTAATTCTAACATCAGCCATATAAATTTAAATAATGTAATTTATATTTATAGAAATAAAATATTAAAATTCAAAATTTTTTTAACCTTCCATTTTAATTTTTAATTTTTAATTTTCTGGTTTTAAAATTAAATTTTCTGGTACTTAATTTTGAGAAAAATATTTTTTTTAATTTTCACTTATTGATTGACATATGGAACTAAAACTCAAAATGATCTTCATGGAGAACTTAAGCATTTGGCTAATAAATTATCGTATAATTTTAAAGGTTGTAAAGTCAGTTTTTATATTTTTTTATGCAAAGATTTTATTTAAAAAACTTTTTTTTTACTTAAAATAATCATTATTTTAATGCGAGTCAGTAAAGTTTTACAATGATTAAAATAAACATTTTCGTTCGGTCTGATAAAAGTAAAAAAAAAAAAATTTATTCAAATTTTTAGGTCAGTTATTAAAATAATTAAAATACTAATAATTAATGAGGAAGGTCGAAAACTAGCACTGCGCTCAAGCCAGACGAACGTGACCCATTGGGCTTACTCTTGTATCATCATCAACCATCATCATCTGGAGACGAAACCCCGACCTGAGTGCCCTCACCTCACTTATAGGGAAAAGTTGTTACCCACTGAGTTACGGACGATGGCCTGTTCATCTTATATAAACAGTATTAAATCCTTTTAACTACAAATATGTGGTCCAATTCTATGTTTTCATTTTAAGTCCACTTAAAACAATTATCCCTTATTCCTGTGAATCCGATATGTCATTATTGTGTCAGACATTAATTATTACACTGCCCAACACCAATTTTGCTGATTTAATTCTAACACCTGTTTTTAGGTAACTTTGGTGTGCTGATTTCAAAAATCACCTCAGTTTTTGCCTATCACGTCAGGTTTTCGAGCAATCAAATACGGAGATATCGCATTTTGGCAGGGTTATGCCCAATTTTTTTTCTTTTCAAAAAATAAGTTTTTACATACTCAGAATCAGCATGGAAAAGTAAACAATTGTGCAGGGAGTGAACTTTAATATACAATGGTAATAGTGACACAAAGTGATTAAGTGTGTTTAAATAAGCAAAAAATGAATCCATGATCATGACGTCACGCTCACACCTGGGGAAATCACAGATACCCAAGATTTTAATATGTTGTACATGACCTTTAGATTTAATGCACAGATTTGCGTATTCCACAGATAAAATTTTAACAGCAAAACAGCTGTTAACAGGTCTCAAAAATCATCAATTTTGATAAGTGCCCTTCATGGATCACCCAAAATAGGCATATTGCATTGCACATTGCACGAAAACCTGATGTGATGGACAAAATCTAAGGTGATTTTTGAAATCAGCACATCAATATTATCCAGAAACAGGTCTTAGAATTAAATCACCAGCAAAAAACATTTTTTTGGTTGGGCAGTGTTATATATCCATAGTTTGTTAATAATTCCCTATATTTCCAGCATTTATATTGATAAAACTTGTAACAATTTGTAATGTTCTTTTTCAGTCGACTCATAGCGTGCTAGAATTAAACAAACTTCCTTTTTAAAGTTCGTTAAAATTGACAGTCACCGATTCTATATTTATATTCAATAATAAACTTTATATATTTACACAAAGTTGACAGAAGTAAGTAGACACCTTCATTTTTGTCAGTTTTTTATTTGATGATAAAAGTCAGTAAATAATAATAAATGTATTTGATGAATATATTTAAAATAGTGTTGCTTTTCCCTTTTTTTGCATTGTGTAAAGGTGACACTCGTTCTGGCATTGGTATTGATTAGTTTTGCCATTTGCGAGTCTTGAAGACAATCATCGTGGTGTGTATTTACTTTTGTCAGCCCACTGGTACATACAGAACGAATGGCCATCGAATTACCTCCCCCGAGTTGGATAATGTCTAGGAGCGCTCCATTTTTCAATATTAAACATACACTCATAAAACATATACCATTTAAAAGCTCACATTTTTCCTGAGTCTAGAAATGTAGTAATCCAAAAGTATCAACAGCAAATAAAAAGTAACGATTTAATTAATTGTTTGACGCGTGACGTCATTAACTACATTATAAAGGTTGGCTAAGTTATAAATCTTCCGTCTGTGTTGTAAGATGGTATTTTTGGTAATTGTTACGTTAACCTAACCTAACATGAATGTTATTACATTATCATTTGTATAATTTAGGTCTCGGGGGTACGGGGGCGGAGCCCCGTAAAGATTACGCATCACAAATTGATCGGTATAGCGTTTTATATTTAAACCTAATTACTTTTTATTTGCTATTGATACTTTTGGATTACTACATTTTTAGACTCAGAAAAATGTGAGCTTTCAAATGGTATATGTTTTGTGTGTGTATGTTTAATATTGAAAAATGGAGCGCTCCTAGAGATTTACCCCCGAGTTTTATGAAGCTTTTTTTTTTCACCCAAGAAAACCTGGATTCACATTTGTCTCCTCGTCATTCAAATTTCCGTTCCATTTTGCATAAACTTCAAGTAAACGAAGATTTTTTGCTATTTAAAATAAAAGTCACCATATTCATCAAATTATAAATTCACGATGGAAAGCGAAGAAAGAGATGAAATTAGCTTTTCTTTAGATGCGATTCTTAATCGCGGCACCAATTCTTCAATTCTGCACTTAGGCAGCAAAAAAAAAAAAAAAAAAAAAAAAAAAAAAAAGCATTAAGTACACACTAATTTAAGCTTTATGCCCGATAAACTTAGCAGTTATTAGTGCCTTCTGTTTGTGTTCTAATTAGATATTCCTCCACCATAAAAATAACGAATGTATAAACAAATCTTGACGTTTATGTATCAACCAAACATTGTTTAACACAAACAGTGCTCAACTTGAAATTTACTTAAAATTTCCCTATTTTGCAGCAACTGTACGTTCGCGAATGAGTTAGTTTATCACAAATCTTTAAATTAATGAATAAAGTGTTATCTTTTTACTTATAATTTTAAGTTTCACTTTACTTTGGGTAAAATATATTGTTTATTTCATTGTTTCTTAACTTAACCCTTAAATGCATGGCTTTTTTTGTGTTAGTAGTCATCCGTGATACACCAGGCATTAAAGGGTTAAATTAAGTGTATTACTTTACTGAATTTAACTATTTTACGTTAATTTTTCATTCTCAGTCATGAAGAAATTTTATAATTTTGGGAACGTTTGCCAATTTGTAACTAACTAACTACCTAAATTTGTAACTAACTAACTAACTAACTACCTAAATTTCTAACTAACTAACTAACTAACTACCTAAATTTCTAACTAACTAACTAACTAACTAACTACCTAAATTTGTAACTAACTAACTAACTAACTAAACTCAAGATATAGTGTATCTCGACTTTCAAAAAGCCTTTGACAAAGTCCCTCAAGCGAGATTGATGGCTAAAGTCAAAGGACTAGGAATCACTGGGCTCGTTTCAAACTGGATTGAGGATTGGTTAAAAGATAGAAAGCAGAGAGTGGTAATAAATGGAGTGGCTTCGGAGTGGGCGCCCGTCACCAGTGGTATCCCACAGGGTTCCGTTCTGGGTCCTTTACTTATCATCTACATTAACGATATAGACGTCGAGCTTCTAAGTACAATCTCCAAATTTGCAGACGATACGAAATTAGGAAGTAGTGTAGGTACCGAGGAGGGCGTAAGAACGCTTCAAAACGATCTTGACAGGTTGGGCGAATGGTCTGCTACTTGGCAGATGCCATTCAACTTGGACAAATGTAAGGTGATGCACATAGGTTATAAAAACCCGAAGACCGATTACTCTCTCTTGGGAAGGAACTTGACTGAGACCGATCTAGAGAAAGACTTAGGAGTCTATATCAGCAACGAGTCTATATCAGCAACGATCTGAAACCGTCGAAGCACTGTGCAGAAGTCGAAAAGAGGGCCTTAAAAATATTAGGTTATATTAAAAGACAGTTTCAGTTTCGGAACAAGGAGACTGTAATGTCTCTTTATAATTCACTAGTCAGACCTCAACTGAAATACTGTGCGCAGTTTTGGTCTCCATCCCTCGGGAAGGACATAGAAAGGTTAGAAAGAGTACAAGCAAGGGCTACAAAATTGATCCCTTCAATGAGAATGCAAAGCTACCAACGGAGATTGGAGCGCCTAAATCTGTTTAGCTTAGAGACGAGGAGGTTGCGGGGTCAGCTTATTAAAGTCTTCAAGATGCTCAATGGAATAGACAGAGTAGATTACAGGGTAGATTACAGGAACGTATTCTCACTTAATGCCAATCCGACAAGAAATAATGGGTTTAAACTGGAACTAAAGACATTTAGGACCTCTGTCTGCGGGAATTTCTTTTCCTATAAAATAGTTAATATCTGGAACCAACTTCCCTCAGAGGTTGTTTCCAGTTAAAGTGTAAATGTGTTTAAAAATAGGCTAGACAAAGTACTGAATTCTCTCATAGTTTAAGACTAAAACATAACATAACTCTGCATGAGTTCGCTTGCACGGTGTCTCTGTGAGCATGCTAAATATAGAGCTATTTATATATTCTCCACTTTCCTGTAAAATTTCCTTGGCTACTTTTCCAGGGTCAAGGTATTTTCTTCAACCTTTAACCGTACCTGCCTCTGGCAGGGAGGGAGCGGAGGGTGGGGAGAGAGCCTTCTACTACTGCTAGGATAGTCAAGAGAAAAATAAACTTTTAATAACAGGAACCTCCCAGAGTGGACAGGAAGGTCTCGGTATATATATATATATATATATATATATATATATATATATATATATATATATATATATATATATATATATAATATATATATATATATATTATATATATATATATATAATATATATATATATATAAATATACAGGGTGGGCGGAAAGTAGCTCCCTATTTTGGATTGGTAAAAAAATACGTATATTATCCATTTATTTCAGAAGAAATAATATGAAAAGGTAGGCATACATGGTAGGTTTTCTCTAAAATTCAATGTGGGCTCCAACTCTTTCCACCAGCTTCTGGAGCCGCCCAGGAATGGCGTCCACTGACTTTAGCAGGAACTCCGGCGGGATGGAGGACATGACTTCCCGAATTCGGTCCTCCAGTTCTTCCAATGTCCTCGGTTTGGTGCGGTAGACTTCTTCCTTTACCCACCCCAAAGATCTGATATTTATGCAAGATGGCGCCCCTCCGCACTTCGCTCTTGTTGTCCGTGAGTGGCTGGATGCCCACTTCCCTGGGCGTTGGATGGGTCGTCGTGGTCCACATCAATGGCCAGCCAGGAGCCCCGACTTGACACCGTGCGACTTCTTTCTTTGGGGGTGGGTAAAGGAAGAAGTCTACCGCACCAAACCGAGGACATTGGAAGAACTGGAGGACCGAATTCGGGAAGTCATGTCCTCCATCCCGCCGGAGTTCCTGCTAAAGTCAGTGGACGCCATTCCTGGGCGGCTCCAGAAGCTGGTGGAAAGAGTTGGAGCCCACTTTGAATTTTAGAGGAAACCTACCATGTATGCCTACCTTTTCATATTATTTCTTCTGAAATAAATGGATAATATACGTACTTTTTTACCAATCCAAAATAGGGAGCTACTTTCCGCCCACCCTGTATATAATATATATATATATATATATATATATATTAGCCTAGTGGATAATAATGTTTAAATCATTGAGCAGGCAGGAACTGGCACAGGCTTAGGCCAGACGAACGTGGACTATTGCGCTAACTCTTCAGTTATTATTAACCAACACCATCGGGAACGAACCTCCTACCTCAATGTCTTCACTTCGCTTATGGAGAAATGGTGTTACCCACTAACCTACGTGTGCTGGTTAGCCTACTGGAATAGCCTAGTGATTAAGCCGTCGCAATAGAAATCTGAAGAACATGGGTTGAGTCCCGTCTCAGACTTTTGATTTCAGATTTCACCGTTTCCTCTGGATCTTCCTTGGCCAGCATTAAAAATGTAGGTCCAAGGTACAGCAACAACCTTGACCTTCGTCTGAATGAACGATTTGGGCGGTAATGGTGAGGAAAGTCCATGAAAACGAATGATTTACATTTGTAAGAAATCTTTAAAGTTTAATACAAATGACTCATTTGAATTCATTCTTTACAAAGTTGTCAAGTTGCAACAACCGAGATTAAGCGACGTTGGGTCTGGTTCAGTAGTTGGATGGGTGTTCGTCCTCTGTTTGCAGATGTAACGACCCGTAGATGGTTCGGTTTCCACGTAAAGCTGTAGGCTCCCTCCGTCACGTGATCTTTGCTGTTAGAAAGGAAGTTAAATACGCCCCGAAACTCTCACACACAACTTATCAAAGAGAGTGAAATGACCAACAACCTACATTGATAACTATGAGGCTAATCAGCCATATTCTTCCCTTCAAAATGGCCGCAATACAAAGCCTTATATTATCTTTAAACTGCAACTAAGTCTGTACACGAAGGAAGAGTATCAAATTTAACAAATAGAAAACTTGACCATTTAAGAGATGAAAGGAACCCGTGTACGGGTATTGATCCTAACTGTAAATACGTCATATAGTTAAGATTTTTCTTCGTTTTTTGGCGTGGAAGGAAAATAGTCATATCTGGCAATGTTTCTTCATTATAAATCTCAAACTCGACACATGAAAGATCGAAAGAAATAAATGTTACATCAAACTTCAGAAAACGTAAAAAGAATTTTTTTATTTATTTTTTTTTTACTTCTCACTCAAATTCAAAATTTGAGATTCGAAATCAGAATCCAAATTTATACGAAATTTTACATTTAAATCAAACGTAAATGAACTTAGTTTTCTCACACACACACACAATATTTGAAATCGAATCTACAACTCTCTGAAGAAAATAACATCCCTAGGTTGTTTCATAATAGGACATTGATTCGTTTGTTACTGGAACGTGTTGACACATTCAACAGGTGTTATTTTAGCAGTACAGATTTGTTAAATATTTAACAGAATGAGGACTTCTTTTCATTCTTAAAACAAAGAAAATTATGATTTATGCATTTATTCCATCCATTTGTGCAAGTTTTGTTTACTGCATAGCTGGTATTCACTGATGAAGTGAAATTTTATATATATATATATATATATATATATATATATATGTGTGTGTGTGTGTGTGTGTGTGTGTGGTGTATTTTAGTTTTATTACGAAGAACTTTCTTTACGATTTTTGCTATATTAAACACCTTGAACTAAATCGAAACCAATCGTGTTTCGCACTAAGCTTTAGCCTTTAAAAAAAAAAAAAAAAAAAAAGTACAGTACATTATACTTTTAAAACCTTTCCAATATTTTTAAAATGCTCTAATCTCATTCTGTGTGAACATTTGCTTTCCTATCTCGTGTAGAATTTCTGTAATAACTTAAGTTTACTGTAAGTATGATATACACAGTGAAATCTTTTCTAAAATAAATTTCTTTCCTGTGCTAACCTTAGAAATACACTGTGTGTGTGTGTGTGTGTGTGTGTGTGTGTTTAATATTAAGGGCAAAATATTGGTGACATCCACACACCCAATTTTTTTCCCCTTCGATGTTATTAATTTCGGTGGCAAAAGCGGTCATTTTCTATTTGTCTTTAAGGGTATACTTCTGTAAATCCTTGAAACGTGTTCTTTTTATTTATTTCACATCGTATACTATAATATGTTTGCTACTATTTAATGTTTTATTAGAAATATTTACCGTTCGCGAATTGAAACTGTTTTTTCTGTTATGAACTTCTAAACAAGTTCAATAATTTATACTGTAATAATTGGACTTTCATATTTAACTGGAAACAGAGTTGACTTTTCAGCTCTGTTGTTAATTAACATCTCAGGTGGAAGAACCAACTACTTAATGAGAGAAAAAAAAAAAAAAAAAAATTCCTGCGGATGGCGATGATATCGTTCTTTTTAGTCGAAACATTTGAAAGGCTTTTATCAATAATTATACGAAACTAGTACAGTTCCCGTCACTTCGCTGACGGTTAGACAGGCTAAACTACAAAAAAAGAACCCAGCCGTGAAAATTTTGAGCTTCACATTGTGTCAACATTTCTGAATCTGGTATCTCCCAAAACCTCCTCACCCCCATTCATACAACTTGGGGGCTAACCCCCTCCCCCATTACCCCCACCCCTCCCCATTACCACACCCATCCCCCATTACCCCCACCCCCACCCTTCCCCCGACTCCCACCCTTCCCCCATTGCTAAACTACAGAAAAGAACACAGTCATGAAAATCTTGAGCTTCATATTGCCGCCCGTAATACAATTTCTGAATTATTTTTACAATTTCTGAATTTTTTTCTCAATTTTTTCTCACAATTTCTGAAAGTGTGACGGACGGACAGACATACATACAGACAGACAGACAGACAGACAGCTCTCTTATTATAGTATAGATTAATTATAATTAATTATAATTAACAAAAATGGGCTTATTGATAAATGAATAAAGAAATTAATCTTAGGTAAAGAAAGTTTTACCTATTTACATCTTGTTTAGATAAAGTTAAGCTCAAATTATAACTGTATCGTTAGATGCATTAGGAAAGGTTAGACTCATTAATGAATAAAGGAAAAAAATGTAATTTTTATAAATTGTTTTTCTTTTCCTGACATTGGGATATCTTATGCTACATCTGATTATACAGGGTGAGCCAAAAGTCACTATGCACCTACCGTAGACGATGAGTATAGTCAGTGTGTCCCTGTACATTAATACAAATACATTTCTCATACTTAAGTTATAACAAATGTTGGAAATGGCCCCCCCCACGTGATTGTAGACACGCATCTACACGTCTTATCTTGTTTGCAAAATCACGCGACAATTCAATCGGAGGGATGTTCGTCTACGGTAGGTGCACAGTGACTTTTGGCTCACCCTTTACTATAATTTGCTAGCTTTACCTAAAAGATGTTTGCCACCAAATTAATTTTCATACCATTAAAAACATGTATGGACACAACCTGTACTACAGCACATACAGTATTCTAGCCAAGTAAATGTGTATATTTAGTGTGTAAATATAATCAGTATATAATAATACTCTGTTAGCAGTGATAATATCTTTGCCTCAAGATGGTAATTTTCCTCATTTAATAATTTTTTATTGCGTTAAAAGCGTGTCAACTTGCTTTGATGAGTTTCCAAACTTGATAAAACGCTGCCATCTCTCATTATGAACAATTTTCATTAAGAATAGTATTTATCGTAAGCATATTTATTTACACTTCAAAGCCGATTTTAATTTTACCAGTCAGGACAGCGAGTAATTTTAGTTAAATTATCGAGTTTCAGGTCAACAAAATAAATTTATGGAGCTTCACATTTTTATTTTGCGAGTAACAGGACTGTCATTTTAATGTTCTATTAATGTCGCATTTGTTTACAGGATTCGGACATTTTTATCGTTGGAGAGAATTTTCCAAAAAATATAAGAGAAAAGGCTCTTAAAATGTTACATTTACAGTTTCATTTTAAACGCTGTCAATTCAATTTTTGTTTCTGGTTTCCATAATGAAGGAATAAAAGTTCTGTTATCTATTAATTGTTTTCCATATTACAAAATGAATGTATTATTTAGTCCTACTTAGTTGGCGTCTTTGAGAAATACTAACGCGAGGATGATGCAATGTTGCAAAGGTGTTTCTTACCTTAAAAATTTGTTAAAACGTATCTAATTTTACAATTTTTTAGCATGAAAGTTTTTTTTTAAATCTATAACAAAAAAGTTGGGTGTTCATCATTCTCAACATAATTTGCAAGAGTGAAATCCTAACTCTGAATAACCAAGTTGAAATGACGTAAATAAAAATAGAATTGAATGAAATGAATGAATCACTAAAATCAATTTGAAATCAATAATCAAAAACTAATGACCAGAAACCAATAGTCAAATACAATCACTGTAAATCACTGGAAGGAAAACCAATCACTTTCACTATCTTAAAATGCAAAGAAAAGAAATTCCAAAAAAAGCGTTCTAACGATTCAAATATGACAATGACAGTAGTCCACAATATAATCCAAACTATAACCAAATAGTAATACTCAAAAGGAACAATAGTCACAATAATAATCACAATTCATATTTCACAATAATGCAGTGATGACAAGTTCTTTTCTTACTCCAACCAGATATGAGATGTAAAAAAAATATATATTCACAGAATTTGTACAATTAATACATTACTGACACACTGAATAGAAATGAGCATTTTACCCATATTACGTAAAAGTCAAAGGGTCATCATTGCATAAATTATAAATTTTTTCAACTAAAAATTATAAATTATAAACTTTTAACTAAAAAAATTATAAACTTTTACCTAAAATATTATAAACTCTAATTTTATAACTGAAAAAGTAATTTTTATCTAAAAATGATAGCAGCCATAGAACAGAAAAGCCCATTCTTTGTGGCTAATATACAGATATACAGCGTGTTTAAATTTTTTTTACCACTTATATGGAGCCAATATGTCATTGCTTACCACTTTTTTTTTTGGTTTATGCAAGTGTGTGTGTGTGTGTGTGTGTGTGTGTGTGTGGTTTTCAATAATAGTCTTTTTTTCAGGGATAGTGTGTGTGATTAATGAGTGAACCCCATTCAATGAAAATGGCTACAAGGTTTACATTCGCAGTAATGTAAACTTTTTAGCCACTTCCACTGAGTGGGGTGCACCCATTCACTCGCACAATCCCTGGAAAGAAAAGACTATTATTAAAATCAAACAAATAAACACACGCATACTTACCTACATAAAAAAAAATACCGAGTGATCAGCAATGACATTAGCACCATATAAATGGTAAAAATTTTTGAAGCACCCTGTATTATTACCAACTTTTATCTAACAAATCATTTCCATGACATTGGTACAATGAACATTTAGATAAAAATCTCTTTTGTATAACATGTATAACGTAACAAATAAGAACGAATTTTTTTTTTTCTTTTTAGGCAAGAAGGAGCCAAGGGCGAATGCCTGCAAAAACGCATCCATAAAGAAAGAAAAGCCAAAATCAAGGTCTAAGCCCTGAGGTTTCGTGATGCCTGGACACACTCCGTTTGAAAGATTGGAAGTCTTAGACAGGGGGAAAGATGGATTAAAGAAGATTGTTCCAGAGTTGATCGGTTGAGTAGATGAAAGATTGAGAATACCGATTAACCCTCGCGTTAGAAAGTTTGACAGAAAAGGAATGAGAATGTGTCGAAAGTTTGGTTAGAGCCAAAATACGTCATATAACTTTAGAACCTAAAATTCTATGATCATAACAGTTCATAGTGCTGAAAATAAGTATGAATATACGATGTATATTAAAAGAATAGTAATAACTAAAGTATGTATATGTATATGTGTGTGTGTGTGTGTTGTGTGTGTGTGTGTATAAACAAACTGATAATGACCAAATTATTTCTTACGGATCAAAATGTTTTGCGACATCGCTTTGCGATAGTTTCAATTCGGATCTCTGATAATGAAAATAGAAATTTGTGAAACGTTGGAACATATATATATATATATATATATATATATATAAAATAACGCACTGTCGCGACAAAGTATGGAGAAGGAAACTACTATTCAGGAAGACGTAAATTTTTATTTCTTAAAAACCAATACAGTTTCGACTCTTCGCGAGCTCTTCTCAATTGTAATTGAGAAGGGCTCACGAGGAGCCGAAACTGTATTGGTGTTAAGAAATAAAAATTTACGTCTTCCTGAAAAGTGGTTTCCTTCTCCATATAGAGGGTGTGGCATAAGTCGCTTTACCGAGAGTAATGAAATCACCTTGTGAAGAACAATATTTATTTATTGAAATTGTTCAAAGCGTCCTCCATGTTATGTTATAATGTTATAATAATGTTATAATAATGTTATAATATAATGTTTCAGACCAACAAAGACCCTAGGATCCACTCATGGCTGGTCTACCTAACTGTGTTCGTAATCGTGTATTGTGGATGTCCTCCGTGGTGGCGGAGGGGACCTACAATTTTACGTGGGTTCCGAACCACAAGAACATAAGAAATTTATGTAAAAACTGCCGGTAATTTGGCAACGACCAATTTTTACGAAACTAAATAATTATCAATTTAAAACTAATTAATTATCGATTTAAAACTAAAGATAGAATCTCTGGATCCAGAGGATCAAGTCATAATAGACTACTATCCACAAATGTTACACTCTATATCTATTTATAATGGACATGCAAATATATCAGATCCAAAGAATCCAGTCAATTTCATTACGGTATCCATCAAGTCACGGTCCATATCGATTGCGGACCAAGTCAAAATTTACAACCATATACATTACAATATATACACTTACGAGGAAAAGTGTAGGTGTGGCTGTAAAGAGTGTACAGTAATGTAGAAATGTGTGTGCACCCATTATGGGTCTCCCATTTAAAGGTGTTTGTGGGGCAAGTGAAGATCATGAGTTTTTCAATACCTCACAGTACTATGGGGGACACCGCTCGGCAGAGGAATCTCTTTAAATGGGGTGTGTAAGGACAGAGAGTATCCCCTAACCCAAGACGCTGCCTTCCTATATCCCACAACACTTGTGTTGAGCTGTGGGATCTATCCCCACAAAGCCTTAATTTTACTACCTTAAACTATACCCTTTCTATCAACATGCGCGTCTAATCGAATTTTAAACATGTTTATAGACGTGCTACTAATTACTTCTACCGGCAAACTATTCCAGCTATTTACTATTCTATGCGTAAAAAAGTTTTTCGCAACTGCTGTCTCGAACCTTCTACTTGTCAACTTACACCCGTTATTTCTAGTCCTATTATATTGTGATATTTCGAAAAGCTATCTCTATCTACGTTATCGAACCCATTCATAATTTTGAAAACCTGGATTAGATCACCCCTTAACCTCCTAGTCTCGAGAGTAGTCAATTTTAACTCCTTAAGCCTATCCTCGTACGACTTTGACCTAAGAGACGGAATCATCTTAGTTGCTCGTCTTTGAACTCTTTCGATTTTGTCTATATCTTTGCGCATATGCGGATTCCAAAATTGGACCGCGTACTCCAAATGGGGTCTAACTAATGATTTATAAAGAGGAACTATAATATCGCGCGATTTGTACTCAAAATTTCGAGCTATAAACCCTAACACTTTGTTCGCCTTATTGACCGCTGCTGTACTTTGTTTCGCTACTTTTAAATCACCAGTGACTATAACTCCTAAATCTTTTTCCTGCTCTACGCTTGTTAAATCTTTCCCTGACATACTATACGCAAAATTACCGTTACGCGAACCTATATGCAAAATTTTGCACTTATCCACGTTAAATCTCATTTGCCATGTGACTGACCAATCAACGATTTTATTCAGATCTTCCTGAATTTTACCTCTATCTTCGTCATTAATCGCCCTACCACCCAGCTTCGTGTCATCCGCAAACTTTGAAACTGTACTGACTAGGCCGACATCTAAATCATTAATATATATAAGAAAAAGCAAGGGGCCCAATACAGAACCCTGAGGAACGTCACTCGCTACATTAGCCCAACACGACTCCGCTCCATCAACGACCACCCTCTGTTTCCTGCCTCGCAACCACTCTTCTAGCCAATTTATTACTACACCCCTGATTCCATGAGCCTTAGTTTTTTCAATGAGTCTTTTGTGCGGCACGGTGTCAAACGCTTTTTGAAAATCTAAATACACTACATCAACCGCCCGATGTCTATCGTAAACGTCAACCACGCTTTGGAAAAATTCTAAAAGATTAGTTAAGCAAGATTTGCTTCGCCTAAAACCGTGTTGCGTATTTCTAACCAGATTATGCACTTCTAAGTGTTCGACTATACGATCCCTAGTTATTGATTCCAGTAGCTTACCTACAACAGACGTTAAACTGATTGGCCTATAATTTCCCGCCGCACCTTTATCGCCTTTCTTAAAGATAGGTGTTACGTTTGCTAACTTGAAATTATCTGGTACGCACCCCTCAGAAATAGACGCATTAAAAATCTTTGTTAGCGGCACAACAATGCTATCTTTTAATTCTTTTAGTTGTATGGGATATATGGAATCCGGACCCGGTGATTTACGCGTTTTCATTTTATCAATATAGCGCATTACTTCCCCTTCACTAACGACAATATTATCCAAAATATTACCATTATTAAAAGGTATTATGTCTATGACCGTATGGATATTCGTTACATCTTCTATAGTAAAAACTGACGTAAAAAAATCGTTTAGCAAGGTAGCCATTTCCTTGTTTTCAGAGACTAGATCTCCATTTACATTTTTCAATGGACCTAAGACACTTTTTACTGGATTTCTATTATTGACGTATTGAAAGAATCGTTTGGGGTTTTCTTTACCGTCACGAGCTATGGAGATTTCAAATTCGCGCTTGGACTTTTTTATTACACTTTTCGCTTCACGCCTCAGAGATATGTAGTTGTTTCGTAACAACAAATTGTCTTTATCGCCCTTATGTTGCCTATAAGCCCTATCTCTACTCTTTATAATGTCTCGTACTCTAGAAGTAAACCACAAGGGCTTGTTGTTTACTTTCGCACGCTTAATTTTGTACGGTACACATTCCTCATTTATAGTCCTAAATACCGTTACGAACGATTCCCACATTAGTTTTGCGTTGGAGTTCCCCATTACGTTTTCCCAATTGACGTGTGAAAATTTATTTCGAAATTTACTAAAGTCTGCGTGCTGGAAGTTAGGAATTTTAGTCGAGTTAGTTGGTTTCGAGTGACTTACTGTGAGGACAAACTCTACCATATTGTGATCGCTATTGCTCAACGGTTCTATTACTTGAAGATCAGTAATTAGCCTATCATCCGTAGTTATTACTAAATCTAAAATACTGTCCAACCTCGTAGGTTCCCCAACCTTTTGAATAAGAAAGCTATCCTCGAGAAAATTAACTAAACGATTACCTTCCGCGTCTCCCTGCATTGTATCGTAATTCACGTTGGCGCAATTAAAGTCACCCATAACTAAAGCCTGCTCACTACCGATTATTCTCTTTAGTTCACGATATAACGCTTCGTCCGTATCAGCTGTTTGATTTGGGGGCCTATATATAACCGCAACAAGAAGTTTGAAATCGTTCAATTTAAGTTCTGCTATAGTCGAATCTATCGGTTCTGGAATTGAGTGCTTTACTTCTATAACGTTCGCAATATTATCTTTGATATACAACATAACACCGCCCTCGCCTACCTATTCTGTTTTTAACAAAAAGTCTATAACCTTTAATTTGATATTCCCCTACAAAGTCACGTGTTTCAGTGCTAAGCCACGATTCATTTATCGCAATTAAATCATAGTCTTTACAAGCAATTAAGGAAAAAAATTCGTTTATTTTATTTCGTAGGCTACGAGCATTTAAGGATAGAACCTTCAAATTGCTTGCAATTACGACACCTTCGCGAGCGCGGGGGAAACTTGTAGAATTTACGCTGGGACCGTTCGAGTTACGGCAGCCTGAAAAGAAGAGACAGTATTATGAAATAGTCTTCCTAAACGCGCAGCTCCTACGTCAATACACACGTTGCATCTTTGAACCACTGAACAACAAATAGCGTTGCACAGTTCTTTATTATTACGCAACGTCTCGAACTCTCGGCGTATCAAAGTCTTCATGTGATCGAAGGGTCGAGGCTTCTGGCTGTAGACTTTATCTTTGGTTATACCTCACATTGAATAATCGCATGGGGTTATGTCCGGTGACCGAGGAGGACATTCGACTATCCGACGACGTCCTATCCATTCTGAAAAATTATCCTTTAAGAATGCACGAAAATTTCTTTCGAAATGTGGTGGAGCACCATCTTGTTGCCACCACATCAGTGCTGCCGAATCAGTGCAGGCAAATATAAAAATTTTTCTTGGTATATTATTCTTCACAAGGTGATTTCATTATTCTCGCTAGAGCGACTTATGCCGCACCCTGTATATATATATATACAGGGTGGGCCGAAAGTCTGGATCCATAAGAAAATATTTATTTTAATACATAAATTACAACAAATGGTAAATACTTAAAATGAATATCAACTAACTCGTAAATGCGTATCCGTGATACTGTACAGTAGTTCGTACTCCAGTATAAATACTCAAATACTTTTTTTATTTCAGCCCAGAAATGGCTTCGAATCTAACAGAAGACCGGGTAGAACTTGTGCTCATGTACGCAAGACAGGCGCTACACACAGAGAAGTTGCTACCGAATTCAATAGAAATCATCCTGATAAGCATCCAGTAACACATGCGACTGTTGGCAAGTTGTTTAAACGTTTCAAAGAAACAAGAAGTGTACATGATCGACGGCGTTCTGGTCGTCCAAAAACTGCAACTGATGAAAATACCTCTGCAATGGTATGTGAAACTTTAACGAATAGTCCAGTAAAGTCAACAAGAAGATTATCATATGAAACACGCATCTCGAGAACGTCAATTCGAAGAATTATTAAAAATCATAAATTCCATCCCTAAGTGTCTCGATGTCAGAGTCCGCCAATTTGAGCATTTGTTATAATTTGTTGTTTATACTGGAGTACGAACCACTGTACAGTATCACGGATACGCATTTACGAGTTAGTTGATATTCATTTTAAGTATTTACCATTTGTTGTAATTTATGTATTAAAATAAATATTTTCCTATGGATCCAGACTTTCGGCCCACCCTGTATATATATATATATACATACATTCAACTGCAAAGAACACGCAGTATAAATAACGTAAAGAACGACGCTTGTATAGGAGATATTCCGCGCAAGACGAGAGAGAGAGAACGAAACAAATGAAAAAATGAGGTAACCACCTGGGAATCGAACCCGGGATCTTCCGATTGCCGGTCAGACGCGATACCATTACACCATGGGCCTCACTCTTCCAAATGCCGTAATTCTTCTACATACGCGCAGAAACCAATGCCCCAAGGGGGCACCTCCCGCATGCCGTAACATTATATACATTCAACTGCAAAGAACACGCAGTATAAATAACGCATTGGTTTCTGCGAGTATGTAGAAGAATTACGGCATTTGGAAGAGTGAGGCCCATGGTGTAATGGTATCGCGTCTGACCGGCAATCGGAAGATCCCGGGTTCGATTCCCAGGTGGTTACCTCATTTTTTCATTTGTTTCGTTCTCTCTCTCTCGTCTTGCGCGGAATATCTCCTATACAAGCGTCGTTCTTTACGATATATATTATATATATATTTATTCGTCGAGTATGAATCCACCGGCCCAATGATCGAGACCCGGTGACGGCAGGCGGCGCGCAGCAAAACCCAGCTGTTCATCTTTCCACACAAAGAAATTGGTCGGTAGATAAATGGGTACCACGTTAAACTATGTCCAAGGTAGAGTGACAAGCTTGACCTTCGTCAGAATGAACAACTCTGGCGGAAGCAAAATCAAGTTAACCATGGTTATATATATGCTATTAACAAAACATGGTCAAGCGAGACTTCGTATAAACGAAAATAAATGCATGGCGGTAAATGCAGCCATGTTACCTGGATACGATTTTGGAAATCTTCAAAACTCAATGACTGATAACGTCGCTTTGATTTGGAAACACAAATCAGACAGTTGCAGAAGTGTTCATAAGTCATTGTAAACGAGTCTTAATGAGTTATATTTTTACAAGAGAGACTGTTTCAGTCCACCCCAGTAATATACTCGATGCGTACTAAGATTCTTTGTAAACGCATAAACTGGCCTTAACATACGTATCTTTCAAGTTTAAATAAAAGTTGAAGTTTGTGATGGAGTACGCAACAAAAAACGATGACGCTTCGGTTTTTTTTAATTCTGCCTTCGTAACGACAAAGGTCGTTTGATGTAAGGGATTAAGGGTGAGCGGGGAATCGAAAAACCCGACCCGAATCAGCGGGCACTGAATCGAGAATTTCGATTCGGCCTGTTCCGACTAAGTTTAAACTGTCTGGCAAGTATGGTGGATATTGGAATTTGGAACAGGGTGTGCGGAACATAGTCGAGAAGGTAAAGCCTAAACTTTAAGTTACAACATAAATTTTAACCAAATTATCACAATAAATGAAAATAAAATACGCAACGATACTCTCTTTGTAACGGTCCGAGTGAAGAAGGGTCTTAAAAGAGATCTTAAGAGATCTCAAAAAAAAAAGATCTTAAAAATTATCAAATTATTACAATAAATGGAATTAAAATGCAGAACGATACTCTCTTCTTGACGTTCCGTGAGCTACTGCTACACCACCGCAAGCGTTCAAGCGTTACTTTTCATTTATTTTGTGATTAAATATGTTTTACTTTCATTAAATACAGTTATTTTGTTCTTTCTTATACGTTATGAATTAAATAAGTTACACTTTCATTAAAAAATAGTTTATTACCAACCTGGGCCCATTTTCTGTCTATCCTAATTCGAGAGGATAGAAACTGTCAATCTTTTTGATGGTTCAGAAAAAGTTTGAGGGATCTTATTGATGAAACAAAAAGAATCTAGAATCGAATCGAGAATCGAAATTATGTGGCCAATTCGAGTCTAAAATCGAATCGAAATGAAGTGTCCCGAATCGCACATCCTTATAAGGAACCTGCATCTTTACGTCCGGACTACAGGTTCGAATGCGGGGGACTGTCACCCATCCAACTAATGAACAGACCCAACGTCTCTTAACCTTGCTGATTTAACTGGAAGCGGTCTTGCACCGTGGTCACACCATGGTCAAGGGTTTTCCATAAGGTTGCGATTTATTCACAAGAATATGGGTAAATAATTTCATAATAAATGCTGTAAATTCATTGTGAAACTCCGTTTTGCTTCTAGACAAAGTAAGAAAGGAATTGAGTGCAAGAAATATTCAATTAAAGACATACCAAGATCATAATGAATAATAATAATAATTAGACAGTTTTCTAATTCGGATGCTGGAGTAGGTGCAGTACTTCACTGGTATTTACAGTACTTTTTCAATGGTGTGTCTCAGAAATAGGGATCAGTTGTTTGATGTAGGTATAATAATTTTGAGAGGTGTACTATGTACACACAGAATGTACTGTATTCTGTCCCTATACCTTGATACATGGATACTTTAGTTCTTCTTTTTCTTCACACACACACACACACACACACACACACTCGAAAAGGGCTTGTTCCTGGTAAAGCTAAATTAAAAGATAAACAAAACGGTAAAATAATGCGAAATATGAACAGGTGCAAACAGAACGAGAAGTAAATTAAGTTGTAACTTCTTTAACTCGTTCTATGCATTCTAAGGTCAAGAGGAAGCCTCAAAGACCTTTTG
The DNA here is from genome assembly GCA_023014485.1 of Bathynomus jamesi. Lineage (NCBI taxonomy): Eukaryota > Metazoa > Arthropoda > Malacostraca > Isopoda > Cirolanidae > Bathynomus > Bathynomus jamesi. The sequence continues at coordinate 152,158 of JAJOZX010006456.1, read as the reverse complement.
GTCCACTCTCGGAAGTTCTATTATTAAAGTACTGCATATTTTAATTATTGTAGCACGAGTGGAAAACAATAAAAAAGCATAATTTTAAGATAATCTGTTTAAAAATGTTACGTTCGCTCACTTTTTTTGGTGAAGTCGGAGTGAATCTCTCTCACACACACATATATATATATATATATATATATATTTATTAGAGGCGCCTCTGTGGTGTAGTGGTTAAAGTCGCTGACTACGAATCCATCGGCCCCAGGATCGAGACCCAGTGACGGCAAGGAGGGCGCAGCAAAACCCACCTGTTCATCCTTTCACACACAAAAATTGGTTGGTAGATAAATGGGTACCCTTGGTAGCCTCGTGGTTAAGACGCTGGGCTGCTGGTGGGGCGTAGTTCGGATTTCACGTTAAATTGTAGGTCTAAGGTGGAATGACAAGCTTGATCTTCGTCAGAATGAACAATTCGGGTGGAAGCAAAACCAAGGTTAAGTAAGGTTTCATTATATATATATATATATATATATATATATATATAATATATATATATATATATATATATATATATGTGTGTGTGTGTGTGTGTGTGTAAAACTTTCTTCAAAATTCAATAGTTTCTTTAAAAATACATAACGACCTTTGCTGAAAATATCGTTTTCAGGATGAAATTTTGTCTTGTCAAATTAATTTAAGTATCGAGTTGAACCAAATATCGATTAAAGGGTGAGAAAAGGAAAGCTTTCACTATTAACCCCTTCAGGACGACCGGTACAAATTAGTAGCGTTTCAAATACACGCATTCATAAATTAAACCTACCAAAAAATTCCGGCCTTAAAAGGTTAATCAAAAATCACTATTTGAATGAAACACTTGCTGTATTTCTGTCCAATGAAAGAAAGACTGAAAATTCACTTTTTGTCCCTGTTTCGTTCGAGTAAATTCACTGGATTGAAAGTCTAAGAAATTCTGAACCTCGAAAAAATGAAGAATTGTTCAATTTCCACTACTAGATTGCTTTCCTTCGTTCTAATTCGATTCATTTATCTTACGTAACAAGATACAATGGTTTGTTGTTATACTCATGAAACATCTTGAAAGATAATTCACCCCCGCAAAAAGAAACAAATGTGAGAGAACCGAAATATGCATTTATTTTTTCACTATAACAACTGTCAGTTCCATTTTTGCACAAACATTTAAGTTCATTTCCATGGAAAGGAAATGAAAGAGAGAACAACAATCTTCTCACGAAAATGAAACCAGAAAGCATGACGACAAAAGGACGAGAAATTTTCTATGTAGAAATTCGTGTGAGAGAAAAAGCCATTAATCTTTTTTCTTATTGCTAATTTCATCAAATGCCCTAAAGAACTGTAATTTTCAAGTATAGCTTTTAAATTCCGATGACCTGGGAAGTTAAGTGACGTTGGGTCTGTTCATTAGCTTGAACGGAGTCAGTTTTCTGTGTTCAGATTATGTAGTGACCCTTAGTATATATGTATTTTTTTTTTAGGAGAAAGGAGGGGCCAAGCGCGGGTGCCCGCAAAAATGCCCACTTTTATAAGAAAAAGCCAAAATTAAGGTCTCCGAGGTTCCCGATGTTATTTTTTTATAAATTTTGAAAAGATTGTGTAAGGGGTTCCAAAAAACCTTAGCCCCCCCCATTTGCAGCTTACATGTTTACTTATATCGAAATAGTTTTAGTGATTATAAAAATATATAAAATTCTTTATTGCAGGTATTAAAATTACTCTAGCTGATAAAATGATAATATAATGGCTTCTCAATTAATTGGTGATTCGGAGAACCAACGTGTGATAGATCGCATACGAACAGCAGCATTTCGGGAAGCTCGTGATGCTGGAGCCACCTTTATAACACGTTCATGGGTTGCCAAAAGTTGCGAAGAAGTGAGGACTTCGTCAAAAGAAATTGGAATAAAACTTTGGATGAATGTGAAATGGATACAACCAAATCTGGGCGCCCAAATTTGCCACTCTCTCAGGAAACAAAGGACATCATTGAAAGCAGTACGCGTAAGCGGAAAAACAGCTGTGCTAAACTTTCTAGAGAGATCGAAGTGTTGAGAGGAAAGATCGTTAGTGGCGAGATCATTCGACTGTACCGTCATAGGCAAGGTTTAAAGCCTTGGCATGAACTTCCAAAGCCAAGAAAAACAACTTAACATCGATGACAGAATGTGGTTTGCCCATTATCTTGAAGATTGGGATGTGGATGATTTCATGCATTTAGCTCTCTCCAATGAATTTTTTGTTTACGTAACACGTCGGCCTAACTACTAAAATGATCGAGTGTGGGCCACAACAACAGATGAAATCTATGACAATGAACATTATCGCGAATTATTAAAAAGTCCAGACTGTGCTGGTGTGTTTGTTTTGTTCACTGCAAAGAAGCTCAAGTGGGTGCTGAAGCCAAATGGTCAGATTTGGGATGGACAGTATTTTCGTGATATTATTCTATCCCAGCATGTCATTCCTTTTCTAAGAAACCCAAACAATGTTATGGATGTCGATCAGGTGATACTTCTGCACGATAAGGCCCCTGCTTTAAGGCATTAGCCACTCAACAGTTGTTGCGAACCATAAGATCGATTTCTTTGGAAATGAAGAATGGCCAGGAAATTCTCCTGACTGAACGTCTGTGAACACATTGGATCAGTTATAAAGGACAAGGTTGAATGTCTCTTGTTTCAAGAACCTGCAGCAAATCGATTTTCGAAGGATACATCGACGCAACACATTGAAACTGTTTTAGCAAATTTGCATAACGATCAAGATCTATTCACGTCACTTTTGGCAAGCTACCCAAAGCGAATTCAGGCTGTCTTGGAAGCCAATGTCGGGAACACCAAGTTTTAGTTGTTTCTCATTAAATGTAGGATTAAATTCTCTTTGTAAGGTATGTTTAGTTTTACTGTACCTCTAATGGTTTAGGCCATGGGCGGGGGGTGGGGGTGGGGGGGGCTAAGGTTTATTGGAGCCCCGTAGTGTGTAAAATGCATGCATGTGTAAGGAAGAATAGAGGGAGAAGCGTGTGCTTCAGAGCATGCTGGACTGCTCACAGGGTAGAAGAGAAACAAATCAACTAAAGAGGACAATGATAGAAGAAACTAGTTCCAGCACTCCGTCTCCTGCCTAATGTTTACCCAGGAGTACTTCCCTGGTCGATTGGTGTCTAAAGTCTCCTCCTTAAAAATGGTTAAAGATGGTTCGGATACCACGTATAAAGCTACGGGTCTCATCCCCCACGTGACTTTACCGTCAACCTTCAAATATTAATGATTAATCCTATGAGCAATTCTGAATCGGGAGGGTGATAGGGAGCATTTGCCGAAGCCATTGAGGGGTACGCAGCCGAAAAAAGGTTGGGAACCAGCGATTTAAACCTTAACCTCTTAACGCCTGAAGCTTCTGTAGGGTCAAGTTATGAGTGCGTGTATGGGAAACGGTATAAATTCGACCCAGTGGTCCAAAAGGGGTTAAATTGGTAGTCGTTTTAGTTCAACCCTGAAATGCGAAAGAGGAAAATGCCTAACGAACTAATTCAGTGGAAAATCTTTTCTTTAATCTTTTCTACAAACAGAAACGGATTAAAAAAAAGAAAAATGTTAAACGTGTTAAGTTAAAGAAACAACAAATTAAAGATTTTTTTGTTTGAGAGAATTGCTTTGAAAACAAAATATAAGAAAAAGAGTTTCAGTAACTGATTTTATCAAGATTCGACAAAGTTGTGAAAACCTAATTAAACTGAAGTATCTTCCATCTGACAAAAACATATTAAGAAAGACATACAATCTCTCGTGTGTGTGTGTGTGTGTGTGTGTGTGTGTGTGTGTGTGTGTGTACGCGCCAACCACTACGTTTAAAATACGTACTGAAAAAGCACCTGCGCGGAGAGGAGTCGATAAATATGTTACAAAATGAACTTAATCTCAAATAAAACTTAAAAGAAGCCATTTTGGTGTGAAATCCTTTTAAATATCCTAAAAATATCCCAAAGTTCTGCAAAAAGACTTTTTAAAACGTGAAATAAAACAATCGGCGTAAATTCTTGGATGTACTTAAAAAATCCTAAACTATCGAAGTTTGGACCCTTTATATTTTTATATTTTTTTTTATGGAAAAGCTCAGATGAACTTAAGAGTTTTCAAACAGTGACCCAAAATTAATGGAAGACCTATATATATATATATATATATATATATATATATATATATATATACATATATATATACATATATATATATATACAGGGTGATTCAAATTTTTTTTTTAATATTTATATAGGAAAGAATTACAGATGTCATGTAATCAGTACCACCAGAGATGTGCTTTAGGTCTCTGGAAGCAACGTTTGACCGCTTTCATACATGCATAGATATCCGTGGACAAGTAGAGACGGTATGGAGCACTGTTTGCATCACAAAAATTTTTCACAAATAAAGTAGAAATAAAAAACCATACAAATTAAATTTTTTTAAACACCCTGTATATATATATATATATATATATATATATATATATATATAGTGATGTAGCGGATGTCATTTTTTTCACATCCGCGGATACGGATGAGGATGTTTGATTTAAATATCCGCGGATGCGGATGTCTACATTTTCGTTATTTTTTAGGATATATTCGAGATGTGTTGTGTTTAACGTATATAATAAGTTATTATATAGAGAGAGCTGTAGCTATAATGTAGTATAATTGATTAATTGTACAATAATTGCTGTACTTTTCTCTGAACATATAAAATAATATCAAGCATCTAACTAATATAGAAATCAATCAGTGAATTCGTCTGCAAATAAATTCGTTATATTTTGTTGAGTTTCAGCCACAATTAGAAACAATAATTGTGTTACCAGGATGCGGGACGTGAACGCAACTCAAATGCACCCCACCGACCTCTTTCCCCAACCTCCACCCTTATAGAAAGAGATCTTTAATTAGCTTGATAACTATTTATATTAAGTTTAAAGTTTTATTAGGTATATTTATAAATGAGTAATTAAAATAAAGTAAACTAAGATGTTCATCGTTTAATGTTCAAACTTAATTATAGGAAGGTTATGCTTAAGGAACATTAATTTTTCTGCCTTTTCTGCTGCCAGTCTGTTTCTCTTTTCATCATATATTAATCCAGCACTGCTAAATAATCTCTCGCTTGGTACGTTTGTTGGAGGACAGGCTAAATGTTTCCTTGCAAGTTTACTCAAGTATGGATAGATATTCTGCGTATTTTTCCACCAACTAATAGGATTGTCACATGCAGCCAGGCGTTTTTCTTGGTGATAGCTCTCGATCATTTTTACTACATCTTTTGACATCGCGTAGGTCTCGTCATTGCTGCTTGACTCAAGAAACTGAGAGACAGATTCTGTGATAGATTTGCTTGTTGAAGGTGTTGGTTCTGTCACTGAAACTTTTATTCTTTTGGTGGGTGGCGAAGCGACAGATTCAAGAGATTGAAGCTCTTCAACTGCTTTGCCAAGTGATGATTTAACTCGTTCTAATGTACTAGGTGAAAATAACTTAGCTTTGTAACGTAGATCAAGTAGGTTGCAAGAGAGTAACTTCATACAAGAACAGCCTCTCGTCTTGTCGCTTGCATCACTTTTGCGCACAATGAACTAGTTCTATTAATATAGTAGAATTTGATAATTTCCGCTTATTATTGACGTTTTATCTCAACGGTCCACATCCGCACGACATCCGCAGTACAAAGTGCGGATGCGGACGCGGATGCGAGAAAATGTGCGGATGTTCCGCGGATGCGGATGCGGATGTGACCTACATCACTAATATATATATATATATATATATATATGAAAATTATTTCACGAAAGTAACACGTGAAAAATATTTATAATGAATAAAACCACGAAGGAAAGGAAACACAAAATGGTGCTCAAGCGCTTTCGTCTAATGACATCCTCAGGAACACTGAAGTACATAAAAGGGTTACAGCCTATATATAGGTTACAGAAAGAAAAAAAATAAATAAATAAATAAAAATAAATAATATACATAATATATATATATATATATATATATATATATACACATATATATATATGTACTGTATATATATATATACAGGGTGTCCGAGAATTATCTGTACAATTTTTGGCTGTTATTAAAAGTCAACCATGAAGTGTAGAAATTCCAGTGTTGTCCCATTTTACAGAGAATCTCATTGTGTTTTTTCTGATACCACGTTTTGACAAGTTTTTTCGAAATGTACGCGGGTGACAGACATTGATGATTTAAAAGCAACAATCACAGCTGCTATTGAGCGAATTGATGTGGATATGCTGCAGCGTACATGGCAACATTTGGAGTATCGATTGGATGTTTTGCGAATCACTAATGGTGCACATATCGAATGTTTGTAACAACGTTACTTTAATAAAAGAAACTTTTGAAAATACAGATTCTAAATAATCTTGTTTAAGAATTTTACGTGTGTTATCAAGAATTGTATTAAAAGATGAAATTGTACAGATAATGTTCGGACACACTGGAATTTCTAAAAAACTTGTCAAAACTTGGTATCAGAAAAAACTTAATGAGATTCTCTGTAAAATGGGACAACACTGGAATTTCTACACTTCATGGTTGACTTTTAATAACAGCCAAAAATTGTACAGATCATTCTCGGACACCCTGTATATATATATATATGCAATAAACGGAGAAGTAAAAATAAAAATTAAAAGATTATCAGAGAGGCATACAGATTTGTAAGGAAAAAATATCGATTTTTAGCACAAGATCAAATGAATTATAAAAATACAAATTATATACTGGAAATCTGCCGGGGTTTTAACACTGCCTTTTATGGTTAAGTTTCGATTTATATAAAAATAAAATGAAAATTAAAAGTTAATAAAGTAGCATACAAGTTTACCAAAGATTTAGCGTTCTACCCTTCTTATCTAAATCTGTTTTGAAGGAATTCAAAACAACAGGATCGAGTTGAAAAAGACCTTTGCTTATGTTGAAGTTATTTGAAAGTTGGATAATGGCAGACTCAAGAATATTTCTATTAACAATGTTGCAGAGCGGAATAAAACACAAGCATTATTCCAATCAATACAGTGGGATAACTCTGACAAATGGACAAAAAGGGCACTGGACAACTGTCCTGTTCTAACGGAATATTGATGCTGTTTTATACGTGTGTGCAAATCCTTTCCCGTCTGACCTATGCAAAAGGAATCACATTGTTTACGACCAATTTTATAGATAATGCCTGAATTATTGGTAGGGCTATTTTTTACTATGATATTTTTCACAATATTGTTATATGAAAATACTACATTAACATCCAAAAGTTTAAGTACATTAGCAATGCCTAAAAAGCCCGGGAAAAATGGAAGTACTAAAATATTTTTTGACAAAGTACGTGTGTTATTATTGACACGATAGAAAGTTCGTTTTGCCTTGTTGAGACAAGATTCCATAAACGCAGATGGATAACACAGATCACTTCCAATACCGTTGATTTTTTCCAATTCGGCATCGATGTATTCCGGACTGGCGATCCTAAGGGCGCGGAGAAACATTGATGAAAAAATGGCCTTCTTAGTGGGGGTGTCATGTCCCGAGTAAAAGTGTACGTAGGACAAATTGTTTGTTGTTTTCCGATAGATACTAAACTTAAAACCTGGGCTTTCCCTATGTACACGCACATCCAAAAATGGGATTGAATTGACCTGTTTCACTTCTAAAGTAAACTTAATGGAGGGGACTTGATCATTTAACTGAAGGAGGAAGTTATCCAGGTCACGATTCATGGGCCAGATACACAAAATATCGTCGACGTACCGCAACCAAGGGATGCCAACCCCCAGGATTCTCGGAATGTAAGTAATTTCGAAAAACTCCATATAAATATTGGAGAGGAGGGGCGATAAGGGGTTGCCCATGGCCATCCCAAAAACTTGTTGATAATACTCGTTATTGAAAGTGAATTTACAGTCTTTGATGCAAAGCTTAATAAGTTCCAAAACAATGTGTGAAGGTAGTGGCAGGTCATACTTATGTAATTCTTGGGAGAGAAAGTCAAGCATATCGTCAATCGGCACTTTTGTAAACAATGAACAAACGTCAAAACTGATCAATCTATCGTTAGTTTCAGTACGTGCAGTATTCAATTTTTCAGTAAGATCCATGGAATTTTTTACATGTGAATCAGAGATAGTTCCGAGAATGGGGGACAAGACTTTGACAAGCCATTTGGAGAGTTTATAAGTAATAGAGCCCACCGAGCTAATAATAGGGCGCATAGGGTTGCCAGGTTTGTGGGTTTTAATAAGACCATAAAGGTAGGGCAGAGAAGGTGAAGTGGACATGAAAAGCGGAATTAAGTCCTTATGATCTTTGAGAATGCGTTTCAAGCCACTATTAAATGATTTGATGACGTCATCCTGCGGGTTCTTCCTAAGTTTGCTGTATGTGGCGGGGTCCTGGAGAAGCTCGTTCATCTTTCCGATGTAGTCCACTTTGTCCATAATAACTATGGTGTTAGCCTTGTCTGCTTTAGTAATATGGAGCTCCCCATCTTTTATTAATTGTGAGAGGCTATTGCGAAAACGTTTAGGAAAGTTATCTTCGTAATTACTATTCGCCGCACTATAAACGAGGCCTTTAACTATGTTAAACAAATACTGAGGGAGATTACACTTTTTTCAAAACACGCGAGACTAACAAATTTGTAAAGCCGAAGGTTTTTTAACAATAAAAAAGGACATACCATATCCAAGGGCACTTTTTGCAACGTCACTAATGTTTTTCGAAGAAAGGTTCAAAACACACTTTGAGCTTGCTTTTTTACTCCACTGACTATTTCGAATGAGACTTTTAATTTTTCGATCCAAAATGTTACGAAGTGAAGTACTTCTCCGACGCAACTCGTTGTAAATTTCATCAAACAAAGGTTGGATCCACGGTTGGGGAATAACGGTTACAAAATTATGTTTGGCGATGTTTAAATTTTTGAAGGCGGACCACTCATTTTGCCTGGTGACTTCAATATGTTTCTTTAAAATTAATCTGCTGAAGTTGTTGAACGGATGGTCGTCAATTTGTCTGAGGCGAATCGGAAGCAGGGATTTGGGAAGAACTTGCTCCTCTAGACAATTAGTAAGAAACTTTCGTCGGATACGAATTGCATGCCCCTTCATTAATGTAGAAGAAAACACGGACACAAACGGAGACAAGAGAGGGAACAGCAAGCCGAAGGAACGCGTGGTGTTCATTATATGAAAATTATTTCACGAAAGTAACACGTATATTATTTATTTTTTATTTATTTTTTTTTTTTTTTTTATTTTTTTCTTTCTGTAACCTATATATAGGCTGTAACCCTTTTATGTACTTCAGTGTTCCTGAGGATGTCATTAGACGAAAGCGCTTGAGCACCATTTTGTGTTTCCTTTCCTTCGTGGTTTTATTCATCATATATATATATATATATTACGAGCCTTACATCGTGTTCACTCGCTTTAAATTACATTACTATTAACCTCTGATCCAATTAGGCTAGGTTAGGTTTTGTTAGATTAGATGATTTTATCAAACAAAAGATTACAAAATCCATAGCTTATTAGTGGCTTATTAAAATCAGTCGACTTAAAACACAATATAAAAGTAAAAAAAAAAAATACGGCATTATTCCTCAAGTTCAGACGTACACACTAGATACAAAAACAAACCTTACAAACTAATTAATATGGCGAAACAATATTTTTAAATAAATTTCATGTATCGAATAGTGATCCAAAACCGACGTGGAAATTAATTAATTAAACGTAAAAACAAACCTCAAAAACGCGAAAGATTTTCCACAAACTTCTTAGAAATAATAATTACGTTCGTAAATTGATGACCATATTGAGCAAACTCGAACATTTTTTTAGAAGTGGGAAGGCAGGTGGGGTAAAATATCTCTCTATCCCCCCCCCCCCCCCCCACTCTCTCTTTTGGAGATTTCATTGGGGAAAAACACCCACAAAGATTTTCCTTCCGTCTACTAGCCTCAACTGACGTGAAGAGAGCAATTAAAAAGAAAAAATTATTAAGAGAACCCGAGCCTTAGATTCCATATCAAACAAAATATTATTTCGGATATTCTATTGATCTTCTAAAAGCAATCCCTCGAGAAGTTGCCCTCGAGAAGTTGCCCTCGAGAAGTTGCAACAAATTATCGTCAGGTATCTATCTTATCGACCATGGGAAAAATGGTTTGAGTAAATTATATATCTACAATTAATAACGTTCTTCATAGAGAGAAATATTTTTTCATCCAATCAGTTGGGCTTCAAGACGAAAACCTTGACGGAAGATGGCGTTATCGCTTTAACTGGGGAACTATAAAAATTTAATAAAATTTCAGTTGCAATCTTTCTGGACCTATCCAAAGCTTTTGACTCTATGCGACACTCAATTCTAACCTTAAAATTGACTCATAGATCAAGTGATCCGTCTTTGAACTGGTTCAAGTTATATTTAATTAATAATAAACAGCAATAAGTTAAACTAGATAAACGGGACTCAGATTTTCAATATATTACACACGGAGTGCCACAGGCTTCGACATTGGGACCCCTCCTATTTTTGTGTTATGTCAACGACTTTCAGAATTGCCACAACGTAACCTGTGTTCAGTATAGGGATGATAGGACACTTCATCTGAAAACAACGTAGTACTTTTTAAGAAAGAACTCACGCTCATGCTCGCTTGTACTTCTAAACTGATTGAATCGAAATAAATGATCGTTAAATCTCTCAAAGACATCAAATATATAATTTTAACAAACAGTAAACAGAATATAAATTTAAATATACGTGTAGATAGATAATAATAGGTACTACTACTATATGAAAGTATTCGGTGAAATTTTAGATGAAAAGCTAACTTTCAAAGGGCACATTGAACACGCATTAGACATTACCACATTAATTATTAACACTTGTTAAGAAATAAACAAAAACCGTCAAAGTTCACTAATTATCGTACATAAGTTAAAACACCATATTCCCAATATACGAGTATATACTGTTCACCTCGTGGTGGTGTGGTTAGCGCGTCGCTGACTACGAATCCGGAATCGAGACCCGGTGATGGCAGGCGGCACGCAGCAAACAAAATAAAAAAAAATTGGTTGGTAGATAAATGGGTACCCTAGGTAGCCTAGTGGTTAAGACGCTGGGCTACTGGTGGGGCGTGGTTGGGATTCCACGTTAAAGTAAAGGTCTAGGTAGAGTGACAAGCTTGGACTTTCGTCGGAATGAACAATTCGGGCGGAAGCTAAACCAAGGTTAACCGAACCAACCAATGTATATGACACACTTGTACACCCTCATACAGTATAACAGCAGTTTAAGGAAATACAAGCCATTATATTATTTAGCCATTAAACGTATTGCCAAAAAAAATCATTACAATAGAAACATATTAGATGCCAAACCCAACGAGGAACACCCAAACCCTATATTCAAATCATTAAACTTCACTTTTTTCTACGTGAAGTTCAAAATATGAAAATAAAAACCCACTCTAATAGACAGAGTTTATTTCCACGACAGTTTCGACGCCCACTGGCATCCTCCTCGGGTGGATACAGAAACACGAATCGTGTTTCTGTATCCACCCGAGGAGGATGCCAGTGGGCGTCGAAACTGTCGTGGAAATAAACTCTGTCTATTAGAGTGGGTTTTTATTTTCAAACTTTCTTAAGCTTAATGACTTGTACAAATTGAATAGATGCTCACGTATTCACAAAAAAAATTGGAGAAAGAAAGAATTCAGAAGGAAACTTGTGCGCTAATTATGGAAATCATATCAAACAACCGAGTAAATCACTCAGTGAATCTAAGACATGATAAATTTGGCTTCCAAAACTCAATTTCACACTTGAAACATCAAGGAGATTCCTCTCATACGAAGATGATAGTTGAAATAACCTGGAAACGTATTTAAAAGTGAACTGTAAACATTTTCGTATTCATTTTTTTTAATGCAGGAAGGAGGGGCCAAGGGCGAATGCCCGCAAAAGCGCCCCCCCCCCCCCATAGAAGAAGAGAGCCAAAATCAAGGCAGTGGGTTTTCGAGATGCCTAGAGAGTGCGTCTGAAAAATGGCCGGTCTTAGACAGAAGGAGAATCTTGGATGGGTATTAGCTTTCCCACTTTACCTTTCGTCCAATACCCTATTCTTTCATTTACCCTAAACCAGCAGTTCTCAAACTTTTTCTTCTTCTGTACCCCTTGAATTCTTTCACGTGATTTTCTGGATTTTCGAGAGAGAGAGACAATTTTTACTTTCTTTACGACCGTGTGACTCGTGGCCGTTTGTTAATCGTATATAAAATTCAAAGGGTTATATTTTCAGGACCCCGTCGCAGTACCCCATAAGATTCCTTCGCGTACCCCTGGGGATACGCCGTAACCCAGTTTGAGAACCACTACCCTAAACCTTTAAAAAAAAAAAAAAATTTTTTTTGGGGTAAATTGCTACTTTCTTTAAATTAAAAATAATTAACTTATTTCAGTTCTTATAAATCAGTATTAATTAGTGTATAGTGAATTATAATTCAATTAATATAATTCAATAATTCAACTAATATAATTCATTATAAGTAACCAGTGTATGGTGAATTATATAATTCAATAATAAATCCAAATCAGAGATGGAAACGGGTTAGTAGGTCACGGGTCACTTGGGAGTGAATTCAAGACGGGTCGAAGTGGGTCACGGGGTTCACCCACCTGACCCTGGAGCGGGTCAAGGCTGTGATTAGGTGAGGCACAAATTTCTTGTACAAATTTTAAAAATTCGTATGTTTTTGCGTGTCGACAGCTTGTAGTTATGGTTACACATCAGTTTGTCATAGCTTACCGGTATGAATCAGCTTGTATTTGTGTATCAAAATAAAGATTGTGTTCCGAAACAAATTTTGCTTTATGATGTATTTTGAAAAACGTTTTGTTCAAGGTACTAGTTTTTTGGTCAGCAGGGGTCGCGGGTCAAGTGGGTCAAAGTTGGTGACCCGTTTCCAACTCTGATCCAAATTATTATGATATATATATATATATATATATATATATATATATCATGACCCTACATAGATAAACTGTGTACAGTGTAAATAATTGCCATGAAAGGTAACTCTCATTGCCTCATATTTGGCAGTTCCCAAGGTGTGGCAGCGTGGTAGGACTACTAAAAATTATTTGTCCTTGAGAAAAAAAAAATTTATTCTCTGTACACTCTTTGGAACAATACAAAATTTGAATGTACAATTGTTGATATTACAAGAAACGTTTTAACAAAATTGATTTTATTTAAAAAAACTTTCTTCTGGATGTAAATTCAACTTACATAATGTCGAGTGATATTTTGAGGGAGAGGGAATTATATGCTACGATGTCGTAACTATGATACTGAACAGATGATATAATGAAATAACATGGATAAACGAGGTTTCGCAGCCAATCCCGAAGTAAGAGACGTTGCTACTTTTATTATTTCATTATCCTACAAGTTTCACTTATATATATCAGAACGAGACAACGAGGAAGAAACCAAAAGAGAAAATGAGAATGTCAGAGATGAACAGCAAAGAAAACGAGGAGAAAAACAGGAAAGCAACACAGGAATAGGGGCGAAAATGAGTGAAATAGAAGTAAAAAAATAACGCGTGTATACCAGACGGAGCAGGACACTATCTTAAATAGCGAAGGAAGAAGGGCAACCCCAGTAATATACACAAAAGTTATCTCCAAATAATGAAATGAAACAAATACCAAAAACAAAAGGTCCAAGGAAGAATATGGAAGAAACTGTATGCAGGGACTACGCATAGGGTTATTGCAGATATAGAAAACGAAAAAGTTTATGTAAACATCGAACTATGTGTAAGTTCTCACTAATAATGGTCACTGTAAATTCGTTGACAGTTGCAAATTCTAACATCCGACCATTTGCAATAATTACTCAAGGCAAGGGAACTGCAAATACAATACTACCACCATTATATTCCAACAAATTCCGAGGACAACAGAAAAAAAAATTATAAAAACCTACGAGTGGAAACCGCGAAACAAATTTTTTCGACATTGCAGACATAATACGGCTATTATACAACACACACTGTCGACACAGTTGTAAACCTCTGAGCCGAACCGTTATCAAGCAAGAAATTCCCAGAATAAGTAAACGTTAACGGATCTTTTCCGGAGGACCATAATGGCTACGAAACACGCGACAATGAAGGCTAACGAATTTGGAATGCAATGCACAACGCAAAACTAAAAACATAAATTTGGTCCTGGCAAATATTTAAGAGCTAAAACGGAACCACTCGCTAAAAAAAGTTCACACCTGAAAGGATTTATGGATGAAGCAAAGGGTAACATCGCGAAGTCACAGAAACACATCTTAAGGACTGGCAAGGAGACTGTAAAAACTGCGAGTACATCATAGATAAAGTAGTAGAAGTCGGTGGTTATAGCGTACTAACAAAGGGAAAAGGTGGCTGTGCTATATATACATACATGGAATAATACTTAGTCTTTGACATCCTCGTATAAAAAAAATAATAAATCAATAAACTAAAATTTAAGGACATTTCACAGCCAAGATCATAACAACAAAGAACTTAATTACCGGGAAAGACTACGTCCATTTCAAATCTGTATTCACTGAAAAGAAGAGGAACACCATAATATACATATGGAAAAATAATAGAGAAACTAGGACCTAACCTCAAACTGAACCTCTCAAATATTCAAACAACACTGGAAAATAGGAAAGATAAAATGCATAGTATTCACAAACTAAAGGCCAGACAAGGGGGCAGCCTCATCTCTGAGAGAAAATAGCTTTATTATCAAAGGGCCAAGACTATTTAACCGGCTAGCTACCCAAGACATCAAAAACACCACCAATTTAAAGTTCTCAAAGAAGGCTAGACGCCTGGCTCAGGACGGTCCAGGATGAGCCGGGTGTGCCTGGCTATGTGAGGTAGAATGTTCAGGATAACAATTCTCTCCTGCATGAAGTAGTCATGTCACAGCAAACTTCAAGAAAACTTTCGAGTATACTCTATTTCCACCCAAATATTTATTAATAATTAATTTCAGATGATATTACAGCACAACAAAAATTTGTGTATATATATATATATATATATATATATATATATACTGTGTGTATATATATAAATATAATGCTAATCCGATTACTGCCTTCATTTGAAAAGGATCTTCTTCGTGAACCTAATACAATTTATTATTCCCTTAATAGAATTGCTATTGTAATAAATGCTCCAGATAAAAAGATGAGCCGTAAATCTCATGCCCTCCAAATATTGAATTGGAGGGATCTCTGATATAAAGAAACGCAACTATGAATAATTCATGTAATACCATTATAAACCTAGGAACCCCTTCGTGTGTACCAAGCACACTTTGGCAGCCTTATAAATTAAGCTTAGCTAGTGGAATATATACGTTCGTAATAACTTTCCTTGATATTTGGGTAGTATTTATATGGGTATATAATTCACTTGGATTAGGTTATATTGGAAATATGTTAATTTTGTCAGTATATCGGACTGCTTCGAATGACGTCTTTTGTTGAAATTTCACAATCGTGATTTTTTTTTTTTTTTTTTTTGACGTCAAAGTCATTAATATCATTGGCTATTTATTATAAATGCAAAAAACTTCACTTTTTTCTACGTGAAGGTCAAAATATGAAAATAAAAACCCACTCTAATAGACAGAGTTTATTTCCACAACAGTTTCGACGCCCACTGGCATCCTGCTCAGATGGATACAATTTATCTTCTATATCCACCCGAGGAGGATGCCAGTGGGCGTCGAAACTGTTGTGGAAATGAACTCTGTCTATTAGAGTGGGTTTTTATTTTCATATTGGCTATTATCTTATATATATATATATAGATATATATATATATTTTATGGTCTGTAATAACGTATTTTATAAGAGAGACTCCCCCAAAGGTTATATCAATAATAAGAAAGTTATGTATTTATCGCTCTTAAAGAACACGCTTATAATTTTTTATTTCAATTTATTGGAACTTTGGAACTATAAGTGAAAATAGCGAAATGAAGTAAGTTTTCGCTAACTCTAACAAACTTGATTAAATTCTCCTTCTTTCGGTGTTACAGACTCCTCTCAGTCACTTTTTGTAACTTTTAACTAATTAGCTAATTACTGCTCCTTTTTATCTATCTAACTGTTTAGGTTGCCATGTTTATTTTTCTAAAAAAAAAAAATTAAAAAATTATCTCTATCTATCTATCTATATATATATATATATCTCTTTCAAATGTTCCTTGCGATGATTCCTCATTTCACGAAGGTCAAGCTTGTGTGTAGGTGTTAAAAATGAGGGGCTTATTAATAATGTAAAATATAGTAGAATGTTGACAAATAAAAATATAAGTTAGGATTTGGGAAGGTATGATCTAAATTCCAAGTAGGCCTCAGGTAAATCTAAGCAGAATACGGGACTGCTTGCATGTAAACATCTGAACAAGTCTCACCATGATCGTACTGGATGGAACATGTGACGTTATTTTGTTCAACCAATGAGGTGTGGGAGTGTTAGTCATATGATGCCACACCACGAGTTCATCCAGTCATGTATTTGTAAATATTCTTAGTTTTCAAATAGTGCTTAGAATATAATTAATATAATTAATTATATATATATATATATATATATATATATATATATATATATATATATATACATATATACAGACAGTGCACGGAACAAGGAACTCTTCTGGGATAATTAAATCCACTATAGTTCGAATAAGTAATGGTAAATGACAAATACCATAGTTTTTCTTTTTCATGAAACGGACATGTTACGTGCCTTGAAAAGTGGACGCTCAATTCTGCCAGTTGAGGTTTAAGTTTTGGTTTTTGGCTAAAAATATAATAGTTACCCCCTTTTTCTTTGATGTATTCAATCTGACGTGAAGGCAGAGAGTCTTTTGCTTATATTGAGGTTCTAAATGTAGCTGGGCTAGGCTGCTTTAAACCCTAGATCCATGTCCCAAAGCTGGATCCTGTCTGCTTTGCAGATAGCTGGTGAGGGAAGCTATATTTATGGGACCCTCTTTGCGAGTGACCCGTTGCCCACGTCGAGCTAGCATCATGAAAAAGAAAACTATGGTATTTGTCATTTACCATTACTTATTCGGACTATAGTGGATTTAATTATCCCAGAAGAGTTCCTTGTTCCATGCACTGTCTGTGTGTATCATATAAAACTCAGGGGACCATTCTGAGTTCATTCCCATATATATAATTAATATGTATAATTAAGTAATTTAATACTGTCAAATAGGTCACATAAGTTACTTAATTAATATAAACCAGTTAGGAATTTGTAGAACTCTTAAAGTAATGTATTTAAAGTTGTTTGTAGGTTACAGGATCAAACGGATACAAAAGACTTAAGAATACATTTTCCCAATACGAAATGAAAACCCGAATTCTTGAGGTTGAAGCCTTAGAGGGGGGAAAAGAACGCACAAGACCGGAAGCTAGTCGGCTGTGGCAGTAGAGTTAATGAATAGTGTAGAGTGTGTCACATTACAGACATTAAAAAGAAGAGTCCTCGAAGGATTTCTTCAAAGAGTATAAGAAGAAAGTTCGATCTAAACCAATTCTTATATTGTTTTATAGTTTTTTGTTTCGTATCTGTGGCTAAGAATAATATATTTTTTAACATGTTTCATACTCAATTGTGACTTATACGTGATTCAAGTAATGACCACAAGTGGATCAGTGACATTTTATACACAGAAAAAGGTGTTGAGACTAGTGACGCCGTCCTTAAAGTGCTAACCTACAGTGTAGTGGTATTGTTCCCAGTGGGTGTGGTAAATTCTGGTTGCGTTAGTAATAATCAGATCTGTGCTTAAGAAAAGGTAGGCCCCCCAAAGCCGAAACAGAGCCGTGGTTAACATGCTGTAAACCCAAGGCCTACTCGTATGAGATAGGCTTGCTGTAGGTACTTCAGTAACTCCAAAACGATACAACACTTCCACGTTTACTGAAAAGTCTAACCCAGCTGGCGATCGCTACCAATTCTATAATCCAAATAACCTGAGTAAAGTCCTCATTATTGTTTCACAGATTTACGCGTGCAATTTTAATAAAGTTGTTGGGGACAACCCTTCATCATGTGTGTGTGTGTGTGTGTGTTGTGTGTGTGTGTGTGTGTGTGTGTGTGTGTGTGTGTGATTAACTTTACAAGTCGGATAGATAATCAGCCAAAGAGGAAGGGGCAACAGGATATGAAGACAGTTATCCATAGTTTTTCAATCTCAAAAACGACGGCGAGACTCCCTTTCAGTCTTTCCCAGAAGCTACTGAAGAGATTGAAAGAGAAAAGCAACAGGTGCTTGTAAACTGATGAGCTGCAGTACGGTGTAATGAAATATTCCAGGACTCTTTTTCCAAAGTTTCTTTTTAAAGTTATCGGAGCTCCCGGAAGCATTTCAGATTACTTAATGAAAGACAAATTTTGTGTTTCGGGTATAAAGTAGGATTTCGGTATTTTTTTCCTTGTCATTTTTCATATCTTGTAATTTGAAAATGTTTAGCTTGGAGTTTATAAAAGTTGCGTATCTAAGTTCGTATTAATAGGTTTACGACAGGTAGGAAATTAGGCTTTGATTTTGGATGAAAAACAGGAACATCTAATTTCTATTTTCGTATGTATGATCCTACACAGGTACTGGCGTGTTCTTTATACGAGGAGCGGTCAGAAAATAAGTTTACACGGCGTATAATTTCGTAACTAAAGGACCTACATTGATTACACTGGTATGCATATGAAATGTTTTTGTCTGCTGTGAGGGTTTTTTCAACTCATATTATATAATTCGACCATGCTGAATTCGAAAATGACATTGGTTTTCCTCAATCAGGTCAGGTTTTTTCTCTATTGGCCATTTATTATAAGTCCAATTTTATCCCCAAATTTATTGATTTTTTTAGCTTAAACACTGTAGATACGAGTAATATTATAAGAATACTCGTGAAAAATGAAAACATTGTGTGAATAAATACTTTTATTCATACAATGAATATGGAAAAAAAGTTTATTGAGGAAGGAATGAAGTTTTTTTTGGCTTTCCGTCTGTGTTTTTCTTCGGGCACGTCTCGCTTCAACACCAGCAATAGTCCGCCAGCATATTGATATCCCAGTTTCCCTGGTACCTCCTCTTCCATTATCTTGATATCTTGGTGAAATCGTTCACCCTGTTCCTCACTATAATCCCCGCAATTTTCAGGAAAATAGTCCAAGTGGGACCACAAAAGTGCATTTTTATGGACATGCGCGACCCATGAGCTTTGAAAGCTTCCATCAAGTTTTCGACAACGGACTCGTATTCTGGACTTCTACGCTTGCCAAGAAAATCAGTGACAACTGATTTGAATGCCTGCCAGGCATTCTTCTCAGTTGGAGTCATTGCGTTTTCGAACTGAGTATCCTTGATCAAAGTTCGAATTTGAGGACCATCAAAAACCCCAGCATTTAGTTTAGCATCAGATATATGAGGAAATTTACTCTCGAGATATCGGAATGCTGAACCCTCCTTATTCATTGATTTGATGAAATTTTTCATCAAGCCCAGCTTAATATGAAGTGGTGGGAGCAAAATTTTTGTTGGTGGTACAAGGGGCACTGAAACGACATTATGCGACCCAGGTTCAAAATTCTCTCTGGATGCCCATTCACGCTGTGCATAGTGCTTCTCATCCGCTCGGCTATCCCATTTGCAGAGGAACATGGGTATTTCGTGTATCCCCCTTGCATTCCCAATACAAATGCCACAATCTGAAAAAAAATGAAAATATTTAAAGAATTTAGAGAATTTGTTCTATCAGATAAAAAAATCTATGCATTGGACTGTATCACTTCTGTGGGGAAGTTAAGTGTTCTTATACGCTCTCAAATAACCTTTGGAAAAACAACATAGTCAATAGCAATAGTTTACTTATGATATTAGTATTACCTTCAAATCTCCACAGATCATCCAGTTATGTTGGTCGTATACGAGAGCATCCAGTAAAATTTTCATGTTATCGTAGCTCTCAGTAAGTTGTACGGAATGTGCTACAGGGACTGATGCAACCCTATTCCCAATGTTGAGAAGTACTGCTTTCAAACTTCGTTTAGACGAGTCTATAAATAGCCTCCATTCTGATGCGTTATATGGCAGGCCCAAGGATTCGATTAGCCCCTCAACATTGCAGCAGTACACTAAGGAAGAGGTATTTTCGTGCACTGCAAAAAACTTGCGGAATTCTTCCTCTCGTTTCCTATACCAGGAGAATGTTGTTCCCGGAGCCAGCAAGTTGTCCTCTCGAAGTAGTGAGCCCAAGATCTCGGCAGCTAATTTGGAAAGTCCTAAATCCCTGGTAAGATCATTAAGTTTGGCCTGGTTGAGAGGCCTCGGCTCATTTGAAGCGGTATTTTGAGGTATATACGACTGGGACTGGTCATTGGCATTGGTCATTGATTCATCATCAGAATCATCGAAGTCCAGGGTTTGAGGTGGGTCGGGTATTGGAATTCCAGGACCATGGGGTACAGGTCTCATAGCAGAAGGAATGTCAGGGTATACAACAATGTGTTTATTCTTCTTGTTAACTCCTGAAAATAGAAACACAGAAACATGGATATAAAACTTGCATATGAAATAGAAGAAGCATTCAGACAGTGGCGGCTCGTGAGGGAAGGCTGCGGTCTGTAAGATATGAAATAGGTCGATGGAGTCTGTATATTTTCTTTCTTTTTCATTCATATTGTCCCTTCGGGGACAATATGAATGAAAAAGAAAGAAAATATACAATCATTGTATATATAAATGTAACTTGTATAACAATATGTATGTGTAAGTGTATTTTCTATAACAATATGTATATGTAAATGTATGATTACCATTATGGTGAATATTATGCTATATATGGCGAATATTACATTATGGTGAATATTATGTCAAGTTTCATACGAGGATTTCAAAATATTTAAGAAAATAAATTTATAAGCCCACCTTGGAGGTTTGTCATGCAGAAATAGCAATCTGTCACGTGATCCTTTCCTTCTCTCCAAATCATGGGAATTCCAAAAGGCAAAGATTTCGCTCTGCCTTTGCTCCATCTTCTCAAATTTTCAATGCACGTCTTGCAGCACATATGAGGGGCGAAATTTTTGTCCTGGTCCCCTAGCTTAATTCCAAAGTATGCTCTGTACATTGTCTTCACAAATTTAGTGATTTGGGACTGGTTATTTGGCATGGTAACCGTCCCACATATGTAGCAGAATCTATTGGGATCATTTTTACACGCTCTATTCATTATGAAATATTTTATCTATATGCCTGAAAAGTAAAAAAAGATATTATACAAGTGAAACAAGTGATGATAGATGTTACTGTTCCAATTCCGCTTTGACAAAATCACGAAAAATTCTATTTTACTTATGAGGCCATAGCCGGATAATCTGAGCTGATTGAGAAAAACGGATTGCAGATTCGAAATCAGCAGGAAAAACTCTATAAGAATCACTTACAAAACCCTTGACAGCAAAATTGATGCATACCAGTGTTATGTTTGTATCAGGTGAATTCGCTAATCATTGTTCGCAACACCACATCGATTCGGCTGCCATCTATCGCACATTGGTTATACGAGTCAGTTGAACATGGCGGCTCGCCTGGAACAGTGCCATGCTCTACGGAGCAGTCCAGGACGTTTACGTTTAATGGCCGCTCGTAAACGTTCCAGTGTTGAACAATATGTAGCTGCATTGATTGTTGTGCCTTTTTGCATGAAGTCTGCGAGCAAAACGCCTTTGTGGTCCCAAAACACGGTAACCATCACACTGCCAGCGGACCTCACAATCTTGAACTTCTTTGGTCGCGGAGACCCAGGGTGTTTCCATTCCATGCTGGCACATTTTGTTTCCGGAGTACAGTGATGAACTCTTGTCTCGTCTCCTGTGACAATGCGCTCGAGAAATTCTTGACCACTGACAGACTCGGAATATCGTTGCAGAAATGACAGAGCACTGTTCCAGTCGAGCCGCCATGTTCAACTGACTCGTATAACCAATGTACGGTAGATGGCAACCGAATCGACGTGCAGTGTTGCCAACAATGATTAGCGAATTCACTTGATACATAATCAATGTAGGTCCTTTAGTTACGAAATTATACGCCGTGTAAACTTATTTTCTGACCGCCCCTCGTATGTTGTACGTGTCGCAATATAAATTAATTATTTTTGTAAAGGATTCTATTCTCAGTACTTGAAGTCTCAAATGAATTCGGTCTAAAAGTGCAAGTGTTCTCTAACAGTGCGAGAAATATACACCATTTTTATGCAGGAAAGAGAGGCCAAGGGCAGCGCAGAATTTTTGTTTCTGCTTTTGCGCGAACCTTATCCAAATTGTAGCGGAGACTTGTTCATCGCAATTTTTGGAAAGTTTCCATCGTGTCCTGTTTAGATATTAAAGATAATTCAGCAGATATTGAGTTTCACTTTTCTCGTCTAAAAAGGTCTATTTTGTGGCCACGTCGAAACACTGCTCCTCGTGGATCAGCGAAGTAAGCAACGTTGGATCCGGGCAGTAGTTGGATAGGTGACCGTCATCCTTGTTCAGATGTAGCGATCCGTGGTTTAGATGCCAAGCTCTTACGAAGGAGGTTAAACAACCCTAAAACACACTTATCCAGAGTATCTATACCCATATATGGACACTTATCATGTGTATCCTTTGAGTACATAATTTAGTCATTGTTACTACCGTCGGCGGTCCATCGATGCAAGGATGACGTCCGCCAAGGGTGAAGAGGAGACAGACTAATTTAGGGCACCTTTTCTAGCCCTCTCCCCGATTTGGGGCGAGCAGAGGGGGGCCTGAATAGGACTTCTCAATCGCGGACGTAGCTGCCAAATCGCACTCCTGTCTCTGTATCCAAGTGTAAGACGACCTTCTTACGTCCGCCAGCTACTTGTAGATCCGCAACTAGAAACTTTCGCATATTACAGTCCTGTCTCTGTCGTCACTCATCCATTGCCGCATGACATGGTAAATGATGGATCCTCGGCAGAAGCCGCGCGTGATCTCTTAACTTGGGGAAACCGGTGCGCCAACGGCAACCACACGAGTTTCACGAAAAGGAGACCTGAATCCGATAGCATGAAAGAAAAATGACGACCGGAGGCCGCCCTCCCGCTGCAGTTTACCGTGAAACAGTGTCATTACCCTGGAAAAAGGTTGGCTCCAGCTGACAGGATATTATTCGTGTTTGCGAAAATCCACTCTTTACAGTAAGAAATCTTTGAAATAAGATGAAACAGGACGCAAAGAAATTAAAGGCTTTTCCTTGGGCAGCGAAACAACCACTTCCCCAAACTTAGACGTATACGAATACATAATTGTTACTGTAATACATATCCGGTGGATATTCAAGTAGGATACGTTCATTTATGGATCTGATGGATGTCTACCTAATATAAAATACATTTTTAAAATATTCTTATGATAAACACTGAACAACTTGCATTCATTCGGATACTAATCATCACCATTTTGAGTATGAATGCAACTGGAATCTAAATTTCATTCTATCTTAATTATCGAAGTCTATTCATCTGATCAATATCCTGTCGATAACTAAGCCAACCAAGCATCAAAACATTTAAAAGAAATCTATTGAAAACAGTGTGTGAACAACCATTAGATACCTTCTCAAGATACAGCTGCTGATGGATATGTATGGGTGTCCATTCAGTACTAGATAGTGTATGAAAGACGGGACCAATATGATGATTTTGATAGAACAGTCTCCTGATAAACATCATCCACTTTTTCCATCAAAAACCCTTTAGCTAAATCTATTAAGATATGCAAAGGACATTTATTGAATACAATAGTGGAGACTGACAAAGTTTAGATATCTACTGTATGCCGACGATTATTTCACTTTTCATTTGTAACGACAGAGTTAACTAAATGCAACTTTATTTTATTTTCCATAAATTCTATTTACATTTCTTAATTACCTTTGTAAAAATAGAAATGAATCTCAAAGCTTTTTGCCTGAAAAGGTGTCATAATTTATGCTTCTCAACGGCAATTTCAAACAAGAATACTGTAATTAAACTATGTCACTAAAAAAATACAAAATTAAACGTTAATGCCAACATTGCGTAACCCTATATGGATGTGATGTGTATCTTATGTAATGTGTTCTTTCTGAATAAAGACTACTATTATTACAGTATTATATCTTCTGTAATGACGAACGTGGATGCACGTTCCTTCGTTGAAGTCAGTGAGTAAAAGGCAATAATATAAATGGGAGCCTGAGAAACGCAAGTAATTTTTGAAGAACTAAAAAATGCTTGACTGAAGTTGCTTTTAAAACTTCAGCTTTTTCTGCTCTCTGAAATGTAATACAAATACACTTTAAAAAAATTTAAAAAGGAATTTAAATGTACAAGTATACGCTAAAAAGTTATTTTATGCTTCTGAACACACCACACACACACACACACACA
>JAJOZX010006456.1:107500-125000 GCA_023014485.1 Bathynomus jamesi | reverse complement strand
CGTTATTTATACTGCGTGTTCTTTGCAGTTGAATGTATATAATGTTACGGCATGCGGGAGGTGCCCCCTCGGGGCATTGGTTTCTGCGAGTATGTAGAGGAATTACGGCATTTGGAAGAGTGGAGTCCATGGTGTAATGGTATCGCGTCTGACCGGCAATCGGAAGATCCCGGGTTCGATTCCCAGGTGGTACTTCATTTTTTCATTTGTTCCGTTTTCTCTTTCTCGTCTTGCGCGGAATATCTCCTATACAAGCGTCGTTCTTTACGATATATATATATATATATATATATGCCTCGGCGGTGTTGTGGTCAGCATTGCTGACTACGAATCCATCAGCCCCGGGATCGAGACCCGGTGACGGCGGGCGGCGCGCATCAAAACCCAGATGTTCATCCTTCCATACAATACAAATTGGTTAGTAGATAACTTAGTGGTTAAGACGCTGTGTTGCTGATCGGTAGATCGTGAGATCGAATCCGGGCGAGGACTTTGTAATTTCTGACCACCTGTGGTAGGGCGTGGTTCGGATTCCACGTTAAGCTGTGGGTGTAAGGTGGAGTGACAAGCTTGACCTTCGTCAGAATGAACAATTCTGGCGGAAGCAAAACCAAGGTAACCAAGGTGTATGTATATATACATACTTTAGGTTACTTTAAGAGAGTTTGAACGACGGTTCAGGATCGACCTACGGTCGACCCCTCTGCAGCATCCCACCTCATTTGAGGGATTTGGGAAGGAGGGAATTGCTCTCTGATCTCCTGCCCTCGTAGCCAGCCACGCATGGCTGCTCAGGGACTTTGCACAGCAATCTGTCCAGCTGGTTCTTGAAGTTATTCAGGTCGATGTGCTGAAGATTCCTCACCTCCTTTGGTAGGACATTGAAAAGCTTTTGGCCTCGTATTCTGAGGGTATTTTCCATCCTCGTTTTCTTAGCCCCTTGTCACCCCGCAGCTGGAAACGTACAAAATCTGCCTCTTCTCTCATTCCAGTTTGTTTATTTCATTTCTAAGGCTAGGGACAGATCTCAAGTATTTTCATTATGTATATTATTGTGTACCGCTCGCGCCTTCTTTCGAGAAAAGGATTGTAGTCGAGACCAGTAGTCTTCACCTTCCGTTTCCTCTATCTTAGACGTAAAAGTCCTTTGTATAGCTTCAATATTTGCAATGTCTCGTTTTCTGTATGGGCTTGTGAGTACTGAGCAATATTCAATTATTGGTAGAACTAGACTCTTCCATAATTTGAGCATGTTTGCTTTACTCTGCGGAAGCTCCTCTAGATGATTCCCATTATTTTTCTAGCCCTTGTAATTTTGATGTTATAGTGCTCTCTGAATTCTGCATCCGACGACATTATTACTCCAAGATCCCTGACTTGTGGACTTGGTGTTATCTGTTTGGCTTGCAGAGTTTTGTACCCTTTTTTCTGTAGCTCTTTGATTTTACCATATCTTAGAAGTTGGAATTTTCTTCGTTGAACTACATATTGTCGTCTTCTGCCCACTGGAATAATGTTTCAATGTCGTTTTTTAATTTTCTTATGTCGCCTTCGTTCAATATTTCCTTACATATCTTTGTGTCATCTGCGAAACATGATACAATACTGTCATTAATATCTGCATCAATACCTGCAATCATTATATGAACAGCAAGGGAGCTAATACTGTCCCTCGTTGGACAGAGCTTACGACTTCTGAGACTTTCGATTTAACTCCGTTCACCACCACTCTGTGTTCTTTGGGTAAAGAAATTAAATATCCATCTTCATAGCTTTCCAGTAATTACTGCATTTTTAACTTTGTGTGCTGATTCCATGGTCACATTTATCGAAGACTTTAGCAAAGTCAGTATATATTACATCTATGTTTTGGCCTCGAAACAATGTTTCCAATATTTTCTCCTGGTGGTCAATAGCTGTGATAGGTATGATCTTCCAGCCCTGAAACCATGTTGATTTGGGTTGTACAAGTCTTTTTCTCGTAGGTATAGGTAGTTTTGCCTCTAATTATACGTTCAAAACACTTTATCAGGTGTGAGGTGAGAGCTGCTGGCCGATAATTCTTGGGCATTGCTCTGTTACCACCTTTAAATAGGGGGACAATGTTCGCGTTCTTTAAGGAGAGTGGAATGTGTCCTGTGTCGAGTGATTTCCTCCAAAGTAAGTACAGCTGTTTAGCAATACTCTCTTTACATTTCTTCAGAAACGTGGCACTCCATGTCTGGCCCTGGCGCTGAATTGTATCGCATCTGTGATAAGACCGTAATTATATCTCGTTCATAGAACTCAAAGTCCATTAATAGGTTTGTGCCGGAATTTGTTCTTGGTTGATTTGTAGATACAAATCAACCAAGAACAAATTCCGACACAAACCTATTAATGGACTTTGAGTTCTCGGAAGGAGATATAATTCGAAATTTTTTTTCTGGATTTTTCCATCTCGGACTTAGGGGTGCTAAACACGGTTAAATTGTTCCCTAAGCAGTTCGCTTATTTTTTTCGGGTCATTTGTGTATTCGGCCTCCGCGTCTATCAACGGAAAAGACCAATACTCTCCTTCCACTGCATTTTTCTTTTCGCAAACGTGTAGAAGTATTATGAGTTATTTTTTATGTTTTCTGCTTCCTTGTTTTCCTCCTCGTTTGTCTTATGTAGAATGTTTGCTTTAGGTCCATTTTTATTTCGCCAAGTTTCCTCTCTAGTTTGAGTCTTTTTGCATCAGTTCTGCATCTGTGGAGATGTTTTACGGTTTGTCCTCGTTCCCTGAATAGTGTCCTGATTTTCTTCTCGAGCTTGCTACGTTTTCTTTCCTGTCTCTCTGGAATGTTTCAGTATTATAGGTTTGGTTTCAATCTCTATTATACATAGTATTTCTTGTGGAGTCTTCTCGTGAAGTAGCAATTCCCAATTTACCTCATTTAAATCTTTATTTATGTTTTCCCAATTTACTTTCTTTGAATTTATGTTTAAGCCTTCAAATATTCGTTTTGCCTCTCTAGGATGCGATTTCGGACCTCTGGGTGCTAACTTCAATTGTATATCGATGAAGTTACGGTCGGAGAAATTTGTGTGCGTTACTATATTTATCATCTCGTTGTTATTTGTCAAGATTAAATCCAAAACGTTCTCTTTTCTCGTGGCTTCACAGATTTTCTGAGTAAGGACTTAATGTTCCAAAATATCTAATAGCATTGTTGCTTGGATTCTATCATCTTTAGTAATGTTGCCATGAAACTTCTCGCCATGTATAACTTCGTCATTTTTCTTCCATGTTATGAATGGGAAATTAAAATCTCCGAAAATTAGAATAATTGTTGCTGGAGTTTCAAGTAACTTTAATATGTTTTCCATTTCATTTGGAGCAAATTGGAATTAACTTTTTGTGGTGTTTGGTGGTCTGTGGATGTTCATAATGGTTAGGTTCAGTTCTTTTACTTCTAATATAATAACTTCGACTGTGCTGTTCGATTTGTTTACCTTCACTTCACGTGTGTGTGTGTGTGTGGTGTGTGTGTGTGTGTGTGTGTGTGTGTGTGTTTCACGTAGATGCAACACCTTCCCCTCGTCTAGCCACTATCTACTCTGTGTATGTTGTAGTCCAGCAATGCTAATTCAGTATCCACGATGCAGTTTTCATAGCCTTTTTCATATTTATGCAAGTGTGTTTCCGTTAGGCATATAATATCTATGCTGGATTCGGTAGACAAGTTTTGTAAGTATTGTAATTTTCAGCCTGCATGGTCCGTGTAGAGGCCTTGAATATTTGTGTATAAAACATTTATTGGGTTTCTAATTTCCGTGTTCAGTTTTCTTATATAGTGGTCGTTTTCAGGTCGATGTCGGTTCCTGTTTGGTGTTATTGGTTTGGCAGCTGCATTTGGGAGAATTGGGGTTGCGACACTTGATACCAGTGTGGTTGTATTATCGGTGGGTAGTGTTGGATAGAGGGGTGATGTATGTAATGGTGTGGGGAATATACCTGCGGAGTCCTGTCCTTTCTTGTTAGCAGGGCAAGCTGTACTTTTATCGTTCTCATTTCCTCTAAAAAATTTGTTTCCTTGCTCCTGTTGTTACTTCTAATACGGATAGGGTTTGTTCTTCCCCGTTCTCTTCTTTGGGTACCCTTTATGTGAAAATATGGGCACACTATATTTAGGCATTTTCTCTGTCAGTGACTGTCTGCACATAGGAGGATGGAAAAAGTGGCAGTGTTGTCTGTATCTTCCATTCCTCATCATATCGAAGCATTTTTTTGGGTGACTGTACCTGCAGTTTGCTTCATATATGCACGACCCTGTTTTATAATATTCGCATATGGCCCGTCGTTTAATCTCCTTACGAGGCCTAAGTGATTCAATTGCTTTCTTCTGTTCCGACACCACTTCTTCCCTACTCGGTGGTTTTTGTCTTTGAAGAGTTTTCATTAGTGTTCTTGATAGCACTCTCCTTCTCCTGTGTGTTCCTAGTATCCCTCTCTCTCTTTGTGTTCCTGGTCTCTCTCCTTAGCAGGGGATATTTCATCTCTGAGGCAACTTTTTCATCTCCCTATAGTGTAGCGTGCTGTAGCGTGCTTTCCTGTATTGTGTTGTCCTGAACCTCGTGTTCGTTTGTGTCAGCGTTTCCTGGTGTTTCCTTGTCATCTGTCAGTAAACATGTATTGCCCATTTTCATTGCTCTTTGTACAATATTCTCATTTTTTTTTCCATGCACTTCATGCACAGGAAGCCATAAATGCCTATGATTTTGTTATTTATTCTATTTATCACTTTCTTGTCTTTTTTATCAAAGTTCATGCATTTGTAGTGTTTAAAAGTATTGCACAGAATGCATTTTAAGCCTGTGGCCTGGTCCGCTTCATTTTTGCACTAGCAGAGCTAGCGCATTTCATTAAACATAATCCAGCTCTATTCAGTTTTTTGAATTTACCGCAGTTTACACAATTCTTCTCTCACTTATTATTCTCTCTCACTTATTATTCTTCTCTCACTTATTATTCTTCTCTCACTTATTATTCTTCTCTCACTTATTATTCTTCTCTCACTTATTATTCTTCTCTCACTTATTATTCTTCTCTCACTTATTATTCTTCTCTCACTTATTATTCTTCTCTCACTTATTATCTTCTCTCACTTATTATTCTTCTCTCACTTATTATTTTCTCTCACTTATTATTCTTCTCTCACTTATTATTCTTCTCTCACTTATTATTCTTCTCTCACTTATTATTCTTCTCTCACTTATTATTCTTCTCTCACTTATTCTCGAAAACTTGACCTTCTCGTTTTATGGCTCTTTCGAATTTTCTCTGACCTTCTATCCTTAATGTAATGTAAAATGTAATGTAATGCCTAATGTAAAAATCTCAAGGGCTGATTTTCCGTTCGAGTTATTTTCAAATTATGTTTCAATTGATGTTTTCCTTGTACACTATATGCCACCGGCTTTCACTTAATAAATTATTATCGCGAATTCACTGATGTTTAACACACACACACACACACACACTGGTATAAGATAGCATTTACTGCTGAACTTATAAACACTAGTTATTTCGATATTACACAGAGCGAAAACGAAACGTCCGTACACCACGAGATAGAAAAACACACACACACACATATATATATATATATATATATATATATATATATATATATATATCTATATTATACATACAAAGTTCAGGGAAACGGGATCCATAGGAGATAAACCACGCAGTGGACCTCCGAGGACATCCACCGACGATGACAGCCGCTACCATCCTCGCTCATTTCACAACAGTCCCCAAAAGTCTCTTCGGCGTTTTTATTGCAGTTTTTATCATTTTACCCTATGGTTCCAGACTTACGGGACACCCTTTATATTATAAAATGTATATATGCATATAGAAATGTGCGCTATAAAACTTTCCCCCTTTGCACTCTTCAAAGAAGGTTTACAGATGGGTTACTCTGGGCACTCCAAGGATGGATTATATAAGTGGATGTAGGAAAAAGATTAGAGGAATTTTACGGACGGGCAATCATGTTCAAAGGTCAGTCTTGAAAAGACCAAAAGGCGGGTTATATACTGAAGTCAAGCACCATTAATTTACTGTTAAGCATTATTTGATTAATAACTAATAAACTCAAAGGAGTTACGTCGTGCTTGCATCAGTAGTCAATAAAAGTAATATTATCGACTTGCCTCACTGTCAATTTGTCACAAGTGATCCCCTTCGTTAATCCAACCCTGCTAACCCATTCAAGCACTCATCCACTGACCAATCTGATTTATATATATATATATATTTTTAGTGTCCCAATTTTTTTTGTTCCTGAAGTTTGTCAGGCACACACCCCTAATTTCTTCCACTCGTGAAAACATGCCAGCAAGATGAATTTCATTCGTGTTCTTTAATTTTAAGGGTCACCTCAAACCATGTGTTACTATTGCTGAACGGCTACTCTCTACCTTATAAATTGTAGCATATTTCTTTTCAGGTTATGGATAAAGAAAGCAGGAGACTGTGTGGTTGGTGGTGGGTGTTGCGAAATGAACCCCTGGAAACGCTGTGTCAACTCCCGACAGTGGGAGATGTTCTTCGACGTCTGTGTTCTTCACTCGAAGAAAAAAAACGTCCACGGCGGAAGCTGCCAATGTGTAGCTGATGAGGTTATGGCGGTGTGGGCTCGGGCATCTATTCCGACCTCACAAGCCAAGTGCGTCGAGGATATCAAGGCCCTCTCCACGGACTACGAGAAGGTTGCCAGAAACCGAAACTGTGGGGGAGAGAAGCAACTGGAGCGGGAAAAGGGATTCCAAGCCAACCTGAATACACTGTTCGAAACAGCTCATGCCAACGCCATGAAACTCATCAAAGCCCCGAAGATCGAGACTTTCTGAATGACCAGCGAAACCGTGCGGAAGATGTACATCGGAGGAGAGGACCTGGAGTTTGCTCGCAGGGCAGCGGAGAGGGAGAAACGCCGAGCAGCTGAAGAGAAGAGGAAGAAGAAAAAGCCGCGAAAGATGAACTCACTGCAAGCAAAAGGAACGGTGAAAAGTGGGTCTTCTCTTCTTCTTCGGAGTCCATGGCCGAAGCATCCAAATGATGTCCAATATTCCTCTCCTGGTCCTTCGGCTCCTCGATCCGCTCCCAAGGACGGCCAAGTGTCGGCAAGGAGGATCATCCAATATCCCAATTTTGCTGCAGCCCTGGATCGAACTGGAACCTCAGTACGCCAAGCGATGCACATTGTGGCTCCAGCACTCGCTGCCGCGGGAGTTGAGTTATCCTCGGTCCCTTGTCCAAATGAAGTCTTCACCGTTCACGGCAGAAGTCCAGGAAGAACTTGGCAGCCGGAATCAAGACCGAGTTCAATCCTGATACGCCGCTTGTCGTCCATTTGATGGCAAAACTCCTCCCTGATTCGGATGGAGGGAAATCGAATCGCATACCAGTGCTGGTCAGCGGGAAGAATCTTGAGAAGTTGTTGGCGATCCCAAAAATCCCTGACAGCACGGGACAGCGGATGGCTGGAGCTGTTCTGAAGGTGCTGGACGATTGGCCGCAAGTTCAACCATGGATTGCCGGTCTCTGCTTCGACACACAGCGGCGAATACCGGTATTCACAGCGGCGCTTGTACGATTATCCAGGACTAAATGGACCGCCGCGTTCTTTTCCTGGCTTGCAGACACCACATGATGGAATTGGTAATCACCTCAGTCTTTGACCTGTTCTTCAGGTCTTCTGGCCCCGAAATTGCGCTGTTCGCTCGCTTCAAATCCCAATGGGAGTTCATCGACCAGAAGCAGGCTTCTCCGTTCAACGGCGATGCCCAAGCGACATCCTTTCGGAATGGGTGGCGTTGAAAAAGAGCAGATTGTCCACTTCATTGAAGACCAGCTTGAAGTTGGCCACCCAAGAGACGATTACCGGGAGTTCCTGATCCTCGCTCTGGTCTTCCTCGATGGTCATGGCAAACGAGATCTCCGGTACAATCGTCCTGGAGCATACCACCGGGCCAGGTGGATGGCCAAAGGCATTTACTGTCTTAAGATGTTCATCTTCCGAAGCCAATTCCACCTGACCGCTCACGAGGTCCGGTCACTACGCAGGATAAACGTCTTTGCCGTCACCATCTACCTCCAAAGGTGGTTCGAGGCTCCATTGACGGCGGACGCGCCCGTCAATGACCTGGAGCTGTTGGAGGACCTAGAGCGGTACAAGGCGGTGGATCATGATTTAGGTACCGCCGCATTGACGAAATTCCGGGGCCACCTCTGGTACCTAAGCGAAGATTTAGCCGGACTCGCTATGTTCTCCTCGGCTGGAGGGAAAGTGTGTCTTGACCGTGAGACGGTCGGATTTGAGCACCTTGGTCACGAAAAGGACTCAGAACCTTTTTCATTGCCTGAAGCTGCCGGTTCCAAAAACCCCCAAAGATCTCGAAGGATGTGCACCATCGTTGAAGTCTGTGAACGACGCGGCAGAACGGGCGGTGAAACTGGCGGAAGATTTCAACGAGGGCCTGACAAAAAATGAGGAGGAACGGCAGCTCGTGTACCAAGTCGTCGAATACCACCGCCAGCAGTTCCCCTCAGCAGACAAAAAGATCCTCTGTCCCCCGAATGAAATGTGCCATTAGGAAGAATTTCCCTTTCCTTTAATTTAGTCATTAGAAAGAATTTACATTTATTCCTTCCATTCTAGAATGATTAATGCTGAGCATTTACGTTTGTTCATATAGGGTCGAATAAACAAGGTCATGATGGGGACCCTTCCCCTCCTAATAGGCCAATGAATTTCGCCCATTTTTTCCTTTCTTCAAGTGTAATTAATTAAAGGGGTTGCGATTTGACTCTTGCAAATTTTTATTTTCACATGTGAGGCTGGGAACACCCTAAATTTATATATATATATATATATATATATATATATATTGGCCATAAAGTTTGGAAAATAGTTAAGATTTTTTTTTTCCGTTGCAGATAACTTACAGTTCTGAGAAAAGTGGCCTGTTTCCAGATTTTATGACCACCCTGCATATATATATATATATAAGAGGAAAACCCCCGCAAAGGGGTTCTAAGCTCGTGCTCTCAAGTGCTCTTTGTGCTCGTTTGTATGTGCTTGTTCCTGGAGGTTTCACGTGCGCCCTCCCGGCCCTAGCACCCAAGGATGATGGGGCTCGACCCTGCAGTCCTTGGTCTTTTTCCACTTCGACTGTCCCCTCCACCCTTTCTTTTTCCTCTGTCTTTCTTCACTTTTTCTTTGTTTTTCCACCGAGATATGCCCTTTTAAATAGAGGCGAATCGGTTCTTCCTGAACTTAAAAAAAATATATATATATAAGAGGAAAAATAGTACTTAAAAAGGATAAGTGCGCTCTGGCGTTAAAAAACAACTTGGATTAGCAATGTTTAAAGAAATGTGCTCTTAATATTTTGTGCTTACAGTTTTTCAGTATTATTTCATAAAGGCTAGGTTAGTAGGTTATTATTAGTAAGCTATTATTTTCATTTGTAGGCAGGTTGAGGCCGTAATTAAACAGTAAATATGAAACCGACTCTATGGGTATACAAGTTTATCAAACGAAATTAAAGTCGAAACTGGAACTGTACTGTAGTCGTTGAGAGTCAGTTGTATTTTGTAAATATAAATGGATTCTTAAGTGTGGAAGTTATTTAAGTGGTTAGTGTTATTGGTACTTATGATTCTGAAGGCGGAAGCGTCAATGAAATGGTCTTTCAATGTGCTGTGGGTCTTCTCAAATATATTTTAAAATAAAACTAAACTATTCATACGATATTCAAATATTAACACAAGATTTTGACTTTTTAGAACAGAAGGGAGACTATAAATATTTCATCTTGATAGCTTTTACAGTTTTTATTTCGTATTCATGTGGATATATTTTTTGAAATTTGGGCCAAAAATATACTCTCTCTAACAGCTAAAGGGGGTTTTCTTTTCATTCGACAATAATAAAGTTTTGTAGGAAAGTCACCCAAAAATCCCACATGGAATTCACTCAAACTAGCCGAATCCCGTTTTCAATAACCTCAGGGCATCTCACCAAAATGGAAAAAAATTGGCCAAAGTAGGAAAAAATAATAGATTTTGCGTATGCTGCCCTACTTTCTGCAACAATTTTTCATTCATTTCTTTTTTAGATGACCCCGCACAGTGCTTATTTTTTCTTTTTTAAAGTAGTCATAAAACAATATACAACTTCATTATGTTAGTGACCGATATATCATTCGAAAGCTCGATAAACAAACTAAAAACTGTAAATAAGAATAAAATATTCTTTTATAAAAGGCGTAAATTTGAAATATACAATTTCCCAAAGTGTAAGTGAACTTAATTAAAAACTGGTCAAAATTCGAAATATTAAATAAGCTCCAAAAAATGTCTAGAACAAAAATTATAGCCATATTCCTCCTCTAAGGTATTTCTATTGGTTTGCCTGTGTGATTCATAGTTTTTTTACTTATTGACATCTATAATTTATGAACCTGTTTGTAGAAAATATACAGGGTGTCCGAGAATTATCTGTACAATTTTTGGCTGTTATTAAAAGTCAACCATGAAGTGTAGAATTTCCAGTGTTGTCCCATTTTACAAAGAATCTCTAAGTTTTTTCTGATACCAAGTTTTGACAAGTTTTTTTAGAAATTCCAGTGTGTCCGAACATTATCTGTACAATTTCATCTTTTAATAAAATTCTTGATAACACGTAAAATTCTTAAACAAGATTATTTAGAATCTGTATTTTCAAAAGTTTCTTTTATTAAAGTAACGTTGTTACAAACATTCGATATGTGCACCATTAGTGATTCGCAAAACATCCAATCGATACTCCAAATGTTGCCATGTACGCTGCAGCATATCCACATCAATTCGCTCAATAGCAGCTGTGATTCTTGCTTTTAAATCATCAATGTCTGTCACCCGCGTACATTTCTAAAAAAACTTGTCAAAACGTGGTATCAGAAAAAACTTAATGAGATTCTCTGTAAAATGGGACAACACTTGAATTTCTACACCTCATGGTTGACTTTTAATAACAGCCAAAAATTGTACAGATAATTCTCGGACACCCTGTATGTATATATATATATATATATATACACGGTGAACCAAAAGTAGGTGGACAGTAGGTTGAATACGGTTTGTGTTATATTATATTATAACTATGGTGTTCATTATAACTATGGTGTTTGTGTTTTATTATATTAAATATTATAACTAAATTTATTTAAATTTTATTTTGTATTATAGTATACAAAAACTAAATATGTATTCTCAAAATAAACGTTATCATTTACTGTCCACCTACATTTGGTTCACCCTATATATATATATATATATATTTTTTTTTTTTTTTTTAACTCTAACAAAGCCCTGTCAGGTACAATGGATTAAAAATAAAAATATTTTATAAAGGCGTAAATACTCAAGTATCAGTTTTAAAGAAGAAATGTCATAGAATGTGAAATTCTGAAAATATAAATTTTTTTTGGTATTGGGATTGAGCCCATGTCACGATTTAAATTTCAGGATGATCATTTTTGACAAATTTCTACAATGTTCGGCTTTAATTGAAATTTCTAACAAAATTCAGAGACGAAAGTGACCTGAATTTTTTATGAAATTCAAGACGACAAAATTCCTTACTAACCTTTTTCAAAATAAGGTTTTTATAATTTTTTTTATCATGCTATAAAATTTTAACTATAAAGATCAAATGATGGACATTTTCACAGAGTATACACACATACTTTCTTTATACGCGTATCAATTTTCATTTACTTACTTCAAATACTTCTGATTAAAGACCCTGAAATGCAAAAAAAAGTATAAAATTTCGTCAAATCCCTCAAATTCAGAACTACATTTCATTGTTAAACGATGTCAAAAGAAGGAAATGTAAGAATAATATTTAAATATAGTCTCTCTACGTCGACCTTAAAATTGTGTAAGAAACATTTTCGTTATACAAACTATAAAATCTAGGTTTCGCGCAAAAAAAAAAAACACACACACACACACACACCTGTTCGATTTCGTTTGGAAATTGTTTTATCTCTGTTAAATAAATTCAAAGGTCATTCTCAAGAGTGTATAATTTTAGGCAAGACGAATTGGTTCAAAAATTGAAATTTACAGTCGGATAGATCGCTGAAGAAACTCGCGCGCAGACACGAAAGAGAAAGTTGGAAAATAATTGAGAAGCGACTCGCTCGCAAGCATAAGTAGTAAAGACCTTCGTTAGAAGGAACCGAAGCAGTGACTAAATATGCACATTCTAAGGACTCGAGTCTCCAACGAAATACCCGGCGTTAAATTACATTTCATTAAAGAGAAACAAAATACGAGTAACAATTAGTATATATACAGGGTGGGCGGAAAGTAGCTCCCTATTTTGGATTGGTAAAAAATACATATATTATCCATTTATTTCAGAAGAAATAATATGAAAGGTAGGCATACATGGTAGGTTTTCTATAAAATTCAATGTGGGCTCCAACTCTTTCCACCAGCTTCTGGAGCCGCCCAGGAATTGCGTCCACTGACTTTAGCAGGAACTCCGGCGGGATGGAGGACATGACTTCCCGAATTCGGTCCTCCAGTTCTTCCAATGTCCTCGGTTTGGTGCGGTAGACTTCTTCCTTTACCCACCCCTAAAGAAAGAAGTCGCACGGTTACCGCTGAAAAACGGCAGAATCGGTTCAGTGTAACGGTGTGGTGTGGTATGACCTCAGATCAGGTTGTGGGCCCGTTCCTTCTGCGCAACACCATGAATGCTGAGCGGTACCTTGCTATGTTGCGAAACGAGGTCTGGCCGGTTGTCAGCACATGGGAGAACATCGACGATCTGATATTTATGCAAGATGGCGCCCCTCCGCACTTCGCTCTTGTTGTCCGTGAGTGGCTGGATACCCACTTCCCTGGGCGTTGGATGGGTCGTCGTGGTCCACATCAATGGCCAGCCAGGAGCCCCGACTTGACACCGTGCGACTTCTTTCTTTGGGGGTGGGTAAAGGAAGAAGTCTACCGCACCAAACCGAGGACATTGGAAGAACTGGAGGACCGAATTCGGGAAGTCATGTCCTCCATCCCGCCGGAGTTCCTGATAAAGTCAGTGGACGCCATTCCTGGGCGGCTCCAGAAGCTGGTGGAAAGAGTTGGAGCCCACATTGAATTTTATAGAAAACCTACCATGTATGCCTACCTTTTCATATTATTTCTTCTGAAATAAATGGATAATATACGTATTTTTTTACCAATCCAAAATAGGGAGCTACTTTCCGCCCACCCTGTACTGTATATATATATATACTATATATATATATATATATATATATATATATATATATATATATGGTTAAATTTATCATTAAAATTGTTAATTACGGTGCGGATACTCCCTGGATTCACCGATCCATTTTAATGGATAATAGAGAAAATTATCCAGGACATTTGTACTTGTTGATAATTTCGGCAAGAAAACGGCAAACTATTTAGTCCCAAAGGAAATTAACCCAAAGAGGCGGCAACTTCACCAAAAGAAGAATTACTTTATTTCTTTTTCTCCTCGCATCATTCCTAATTAATTCAAGATAATTACAACCCAACAGTCAACCTCCACACACACACACACACATTATATTATATTATATTATATTATATTATATTATATTATATAGTGTGGTCCAAAATTTGGGCTGAAATTTCAAAATAGTTGGAAATGCTCTCCACATAGCTGCTCTTATTCCTTTAGATGTGAAGTGATTTTGTGCAAAATATCTGTCGATTCAGTACATAATAAAAGGTCGCTATGATTTTCACATTTTCAATTAATTAATTAGCTAATCATTTTCTACCCGCTTCATTTTTAGAGGACGCGGCAGTCACGCCACATTGACTCCGCCCACCTTTCAGAGGTTGATGCAATTGTTCGATTTCTTGTATAATGCTGTTTGTGAATCAGACAAATCATTTACTGCATCATTTCGAGTTTAAACTTGTTGGAGGACGGTTTTAAGTTCGTTCAAACTTCAAGAGCTTCGGAATAGTATCTCATGTAAGTATTAATTCATATAATATATATACATATATATATATATATACACAGACCGTGCATGGAACAAGGAACTCTTCTGGGATAATTAAATCCACTATAGTCCGAATAAGTAATGGTAAATGACAAATACCATAGTTTTTCTTTTTCATGATGCTAGCCCGACGTGGGCAACGGGTCACTCGCAAAGAGGTCCCATAAATATAGCTTCCCTCACCAGCTATCTGCAAAGCAGACAGGATCCAGCTTTGGGACATGGATCTAGGGTTTAAGGCAGCCTAGCCCTGCTACATTTAGAACCTCAATATATATATATATTATTCTTTATATGCAAATTTATAACCGGTAAGGATGTTGCTATTAAATTAAATGATTAAAGTTGTAAGGTATATATATTATGTCTCTTGAAGTTTATTATTTACTTATTCTTAAATATATTTTTACAAGTTGGCTATCTTCTTACCCATCAACAACTAACCACTGTAACCAATTTATTTATTTTGAGTTTGCAATTTTTTACTTTAACACTTATATAATTGTGCTTTGGTGCTAAACGGTTAATGCATTATTTTCTCTCATTTTTCAGGTTATGGCTAGAAGTACTCGCTCATTTGCAGAAACGTGGGTTCTAGGAAAAGGAAAGCCCAGCAACGAGTTATCAACTGCAAGGCTACCCACATGTGGTGATGTGCTTCGTTTGGTTCAGTTTCACCACCATGAACACTCCAAGACCTTGAAAGAGAGCTACAACTTTGCCTGCAAAGAGGCCCTGCAAGTATGGCAGAGAGCAAGGATTCCTACACAGCGAGTCGATTCCTGCGTTAGGAAGCTGTCGAAGCTGTACGAAGAGTTCCTTGCGTTGAAGAAAAACCGCAAGACGCAGCTACAAAGCTGCAGTGTGAAAGAGCATGTTCCAAGAGACACTCTTGGAGCTTTTCGACGTTGCCTCGAAGGACGACTTGAAGGTGATAGACATTGAAGAAGACCGCCAATTCCTGATAATGCAACGAGACGTCGTCTTTTCCTACAGTATGGCAGGCCCTGACAAGATTAATTTTGTCAAGGAATACCGCAAGAGATGTCGACAGGAGAAAGATGCTGACAATGCTCTAGGGTACAAAAAAAGAGAGGCTGCATTCCAGGCTGGAGCTGCTGCTCTTCCATCATCCAGCACATCCACTTCATCCTCTGAAGAATTCAAAGCTGAAGACGACGATTATCGTCCGTCGACTTCGACAGGAAGAGCAGATGTACTCTCATATCCTCCGAAACGAAACAATATCTTCACATCACCAGATGTGGTTGCTACTCTTGATCGCGTCAACCTTCCTGATCAAGGAGCAGTCTTCGTTGCTGGACCAGTCGCTCAAGCCCTGGGCTATATTTCTAC
Organism: Bathynomus jamesi; assembly: GCA_023014485.1. Lineage (NCBI taxonomy): Eukaryota > Metazoa > Arthropoda > Malacostraca > Isopoda > Cirolanidae > Bathynomus > Bathynomus jamesi. Next base: position 109,538 of record JAJOZX010006456.1, on the reverse strand, counting down.
AATGACTCTCACGCAGCTCCATCCGTCATTCAAGAAGGCAAGCAAGGCAGGCAGCAGCCAAAGAGGATCAAGCTTCGTTTTCTGTCGAAGGACCCCTTCTTCACTGGGATGGGAAACTACTTCCCGACATCGGCGGCGCAAAGGAAACAGCCGAACGAACCGCGGTAATCGTTACGGGAAATGGGATGGAAAAACTCCTAGCCGTGCCAAAAATACAACGAGCTACAGGAGAAGAACAGGCCAAGGCTTGCATTTCGACGATTGAGGACTGGAATCTTCGCGGTGAGATCCAAGGTCTCGTATTTGAAACTGCGTCTAATACTGGCCTTCACAGGGGAGCCTGTACCATGATTGTAAAAGCAGTAGGGAGGGAACTTGTCTGGATCACTTGTCGACATCATATCCTTCAAGTTGTCTTGTCAAACACCTGCAACGCACTTCTTGGACCCACAGGTGGCCCGGAAATGACTCGCTTTAAACGTTTTCAGAAAAAATGGCCATCACTTCAGAAGGATTCCTTCATGAAGGCTTCAAACAACCTATTCAGAGATCCAAAGATGTTCCAGCTTCGAGAGGAAATGATCCAATACTTCACAAAGGAACTGGAGTCTAAACAATCGCGTGATGACTACGAGGAATTGCTAAGACTCTGCCTCACCTTCCTTGGGTGCCGTGATGAGAAAGAAGTTAAGATCCGCGCTCCAGGACCAACTCACCATGCACGCTGGATGGCCAAAGCCATCTACGTCCTCAAAATTTATCTGTTCAAGCATCAACTACAGCTGACAGCACGTGAGACGGAGAATATCACCGCGCGCTCTCTGTTTATCGCCTTGGACTACGCACGTTTTTGGAACGAGGTCCCCGTCGGAATCAACGCTCCTTTCAACGATATTCTGCTTCTTAAAATCTTGCAAAAGTACCCAAATCAGACCATTTCCAAAGCAGCATCAACAGCTCTTCAACAGCACCTGTGCTATCTTGGAGAGCATCTCATCGGCCTTGCATTCTTCGATCCTAGAGTCGATGCCGAGACCAAACGGAAGACTGTCGTAAGCCTCCAACGTAACGAGAATACCACTGTTACTCGTCGAATGAAGCTTGAAGGAAACATTGAAGATTTGAATTTGTATGAAATGGTCACCAAAAGGACCCTGGGAATCTTCAATCTGTTAATTAAAGAAAGGAAGGAAGGCAGCGGAGGATACCTTCCTGAGGACCGATCCCAATTCCTGGACGGAGGATGATTGCTTTCAAGAGTTTCGACCCATAGCGATCAACCTAAAAGTTGTCAATGATTTAGCGGAGAGGGGTATCGCCCTTATCAAGGCATATAATATAGGGTGTCCATAAATGATTACCCTGATTAAAGCATGCTGTAACTTTTAAATAAACACTCGTATTCAAACACAGTTTTAATCATAAATAGATAAAAATATAAAGTTTTGATACATAGTTAATGAACTTCATAAGCTTCCACATGTGCACCCCTAGTGGTACGTAAAATGTCTAAACGGTATTCACACTCACGCCAAACATTTTCCAACATTTGTGGGTTAACTGTCGCAATTGCATCCGTAATGCGTTCTCGCAATGTCCTGATATCTGGAACAACTGTTGCATAAACCAAATCTTTAACATGACCCCGGAGAAAGAAATCCAGCGGGGTAATGTCTGGTGATCTTGGGGGCCATGGGATTGGCCCGTCCCTGCCAATCCATCGATTTGGAAATGTTGCGTCGAAAGTTTCACGAACAACATGCGCCCAATGAGGGGGTGCCCCATCTTGTTGGAAGATGATAGTTTGAACGTTTTCCCTTTTCCACGTTTCCAAGAATTTTTTCATCCACGACTTAATTAACTTCACATCAGGTGAATTCTTTCCATACTTTGTTGTTAACCTTCGCTGAACACTGACAGGAGATTTTGTTTCTGCAAGCCACACAACACATTGTGCCTTCTCTGTCACAGACGCAATCTTAACTGAACAGCTACTACAGCGCTCCTAGCGGCGAATGCGGTAGACGAAACACACCAG
>JAJOZX010006456.1:35000-102500 GCA_023014485.1 Bathynomus jamesi | reverse complement strand
ACAATTTTGGCATAGTGACAAGGAGCACCATCATGTTGATAGACGACGGGGATAGGATTGTTAGTACCGTCGTCTATCAACATGATGGTGCTCCTTGTCACTATGCCAAAATTGTTCAGGATTATCTAAATGGACGTTTTCCAAATCGCTGGATCGGACGCGGAAGCAACAGACCTTGGCCAGCGAGATCACCAGATTTCTTTGCATGGGGCTTTATCAATCGCACGTCTATCAGACGAAGATTACGAGTCTTGAAAACTTACGTACACGTATACGAACTGCTGCAGATAACATAACCCCGCAAATGCTCCAGAGTGTGTTAGAAATGCTGCGGAACGATTTGAGCTGTGCAGGGATACTGATGGGCGTCACGTCGAATCCTACTCTTAATTATTTAATAAATGTTACCACTTTATCATTTTAGGATTGAATTCCATATAATTTCCAAGTGCTTCACAAAAATAGATCCTGACTTTATGTACACCCTGTATAGCGATGACTACTAACACCCTCATTCATTTCTTTTAATTAATCGAAACCTTCATGAAAATTATTGAATGCCCGGTTAGGTCAATTGTACGCCCTTGATGATGATTGGGGGTATAACGGAAAAGTACCCATTATATTATTGGTCAACATGAATGATAATGCACATTCAAACGCATTAAATACCTTTCCAATCGGTGCTTCTTAGCAAGTTAGCTCGATGCATAATTAATAAATAAAATGGCATCAATTAAATAAAATGGGCCTCTCAGGCCTTTATTTTGGCTTTCATCATCTTATTTCGGAGGGGGCGTTTTTGCAGGCGCTTGCCCTTGGCCTCTCCTTCATATATATATTTTTTTTTTTTTTTTTTTTTATTGGGGCGTTTACCGCCACTTCCCGCTATATGGTAGCGGATATCATGGCGAGGCGGAATACGAGAAAGAGAAACGGAGACGGAGAAAAGGCACTAGAAAAGGGAGAACAGCGGACTACAGGTGAGAAGTCACCTAAAGCTCAGATAGGATGCGAGATTGGGAGAGGAAGAGGAAAAGACGGTCTAGCGAAAAGAGAGGGCTCTCAGCGAGCATAAGGCGTAAACGTTCGGGGAGGGGAAATCAGAAAGGAACGGGAAGGCGCGACGACGTACTGACGACAGGGTGGGCATTCCACAAGGATGTGAGAGACGGTGAGGGACGACTGGCAGGAGCGCAACGAGGAGCCTCCTGCCGGAACATAAGATAGCCGTGCGTGAGGCGCGTATGGCCGATGCGAAGCCGCGCAAGGACGACCTCTTTGTGTCTGGAGCGGTGGAAAGAGGACACCCAATATGACAGACGGGGGCGGATGGACCAGAGTTTATTTCCGGTGGCATCGTCCCAGGACTGTTGCCACATGCGGTCGTAAAAGGAACGAAAGACCTGCACATAGTCTGAGAAGGGGAGCGGGCGGGGGAGGGGAGGCAGCGAGGCGGTGGACCGGGCTATGCGGTCCGCCGCCTCATTACCGGAAACACCAACATGGGCGGGAACCCAGCAGAAGGTGACCCGGATCCGGTGAACGGTGTGCAGGACATGGTACTCCTGTTGAATAAGGCGTACGAGGGGGTCCGGGGAATCATAGCGCTCGAGCGCCTGAAGGGCGCTCAGCGAGTCCGAAAAAATGGTACAGGAGGACCGCGAACAACCCGATACCAGACGGAGGGCTTCCAGAAGGGCAAAGAGCTCCGCGGAAAAGATGGAGGCCTGAACCGGCAGGGGGATACCCCGGAAGGTAGGTGACAATGACGGAGAGAAGACGGCGGCCGCGACACCTGCAGGGGAGCGCGAGCCGTCGGTGTAGACGGGAACGTCGTCCGAATGGACGGGAAGATGGGCCAGAAAAGAAGACCGGAGGACGGCAGGAGGAGACTCCTTACGCAGGCCACGGAGCGCCTGGCAACGGCAGATAGGGGTGGTCCGCCAGGGGGGCGACAGATCGAAGGAGAACGGCAGAATAGAGGGTGGGGGGATCCCCAGGGACGATAAAATCTCGGCCAGAGAGGCAGCGAAATGCCACGTGTCAGGCCGGGGTAGCGCCTGGGAGATCGCGGAGAAGAGTAGGGACATCGGAAGGCGGCAGATGCGAAGGTAACACTTCGCCATGAGAAGGCCCCGGCGAAGAGGCAGGGGGGGTGTCCACAGTCCCCTGAAGACTAGCGACAGGGGACGAGCGGAAGGCACCCGACGCCAGGCGAAGGCCACGGTGGAGAAGAGGATCCAGCATACGGAGTGCCGGAGAGGAGGCGGAGCTGTAGACCACACAGCCGTAGTCGACACGGGATTGCACCAGGAGGTGTACAGGCGCAGCAGAGTACGCCTGTCCGCCCCCCAGGTCGTGTGGGACAGATGACCCAAAAGGGAGAGGGTGCGGCGAGATGTTTGCCGCAACCGCCTAACGTGTGGAACCCACCGAAAAATCCGTCGAGGGTCATACCCAGGAATCTAACGGATGGGACGAGGGGAAGAGGAGTGCCGGCAAGGGTAAGGGCGAAGGTATGCGACAGACGGAGGCGCCGAGGACGAAAAAGCATACTGGAAGACTTAGAGGGTGAGAAAGCATAGCCAACCGAGGACGCCCAGCGAACCACCGCGTTGATGGCTAGCTGGAGCCGACGTTCAGCCAAAGACGGGAGGCGGCCAGAGCAATAGATAGCCAGGTCATCGGCATAGAGGGAGCTACGAACGGATGTAGGCAGGACCGTAGCGACTGTGTTCATCACGAGTGAGAACACAAGACGCTAAGGACACTACCCTGAGGGACACCCTCCTCCAACGGAAAGCGGTCAGAGAGGGCAGAACCGATGCGGACGCGGAAAGAACGGGCGGACAAGAAGTTATAAATAAAGGAAGGGAGAAAGCCTACGAAACCCAGGGAGCGTAAGCAGTCGAAGACCGCGCTCCGCCGGGTAGTATCGTAGGCCTTCTGGAGGTCGAAAAAGACGGCGAGTACAAATTGACGCTGGGAGAAAGCCTCCTGCACGTCATGGCTAAGGAGGAGGAGGGGGTCGGTGGTAGACCGGAAGCGCCGGAAACCAGCCTGGGTAGCAGGGTACTGGTCACTCGCCTCCAAGGTAAAGGACAGCCGCGAGGCGACCATCGCCTCCATCACCTTGCAGGCACAGCATGTTAGGGAAATGGGGCGATAGTTCGACGGGAGTGAGGGGTCTTTATCGGGCTTCGGGATGGGGACGACGATGGACTCACGCCATCGGTCCGGAAATGAACCCTCCAACCAAATCCGGTTATAGAGCAGAGCTGGGCATTTGCGGCATATTTTGCGGTACTGCGGTACTTGCCGTCAGAGCTGGGCATTTGCGGCATATTTTGCGGTACTGCGGTACTGCGGTACTACCGCAAACCGCAAACCGGAACCGCATAACGCAGTACCGCAAAGGATCGCTGAAAATACCGCAGTACCGCTACCGCATTCAAATTTCCGCGTACCGGTTTGGTGCCGGTTTGGTAGTTTGGTAGTACCGCAGTACCGCAGTACCGCAAAATATGCCGCAAATGCCCAGCTCTGCTTGCGGTACCACCGCACTACCACCCCGGGCCCCCATAACGCAGTACCGCAAAGGATCGCTGAAAGTACCGCAGTACCGCTACCGCATTCAAATTTCCGCGTACCGGTTTGGTACCGGTTTGGTAGTGCAGCAGTACCGCAGTACCGCAATATGCCGCAAGTGCCCAGCTCTGTTATAGAGGTCCAGTAGAAAGCTGAGAGCGGAGGGGTGGAGGTGCCGTAACAAGTCATAGGGGATATTATCAGGGCCGGGGGCGGAGGAGCGTCGGGGGCGGAGGGCCTCCCGAAGCTCTGTCATTTGGAAGAGGTGATTATAGGGGTCATCCCTATGAGGTGGAAATTCCGGTGGGTCGCGGCGGGAGTGGGGGGAATCGGAACTGGAGATGGCTGCGAAGTGCGCCGCGAGTGTGTTCGCGACGGCCTCCGGATCGGACACGAACTCGTCGTCCCCGACCCGAAGCACCGGGGGTCGAGGGGGGACACGGGTCCCCTCAAAGCTACGCACCTTGCGCCAAACAGTTGAGGGGGCGGTCGAGGAGGAGATCCCGGACACGTAACTCCGCCAGGAGGTACGCCGGGCTAGTTTCAAGACCCGACGGGCCACTGCCTTCAGGCGCTGAAACACTATCTTGTGCTCCAGCTGGCGGGTCCGGTAGAAGCGGCGGCCGGCACGGCTCCGCTCCTGAACGGCATGGGAGCACTCTGGGGTCCACCATGGGACGCTTCGCGGCCTGGGGAGCCAGAGGTACGGGGGATGCAACTGGCGGCAGCCGAGAGGATCTTACTCTCGAGGAAGGCGAGGGCCTCACTGACGGAGGGAAAGGCAGGAATTGATGGCGAGATCGCCGTGCCCCTCGCGTATGAGGCCCAGTCTGCTCGGGCGAACAGCCAGCGCGGGCGGACAGAGGTGGGGGGGAGGACGGGTCGGGGTAAGACACACTAGGAAATGGTCACTGCCGGAAGAATCCGGCAGGACCTCCCAGGTGAACTCCGTCACGATTTCGAGGGAAACCAGGGAAAGGTCGATACAGGTGAAACTGTCGTGGGCCGAGTGAAGGCAGGTTGGGGAGCCATCGTTCAGAAAGGTGAACTCGAGCTCGTCCATAAGGGAGAGAAGGGTCCCGGAGAGAAAGGTGGAGCAAACGTCCCCCCAGGCCGGGTCCCGACTGTTGAAGTCCCCGAGAATCAGGAAAGGGCGGGGAAGCTGAAGAATTAGGTCACGGAGAGAATCGGGTGGAGGGCGTACGTTAGGGGAGAGGTAGAGAGCAGACCGTGAGCTGGCGCCCCAAGGAAAGGCGCACGGCCACAGCTTGCAGGACTGTACGGAGCGGGAGGGGGCGGAAAGGGACGGAGCGGTGCACGAAGACCGCGGCGCCCCCCCTCCCCGCCCCATCGAGAGGCGGGGAAGGGAGCCCGCAGTAACCGGACACTCGAGGGAGGGAACGGGATCCCAGAATCGTCTCCTGAAGGCAGAAACACGCCGGACACCTGGAGGCCAGGAGAGAGGAGAGACTCTCGAGGCCTACCAGGAGCCCGCGGATGTTCCACTGCAGGAGCGAGGTATAGGGAGGGGTAGGAAAGTCAGCGTAAAGGATGGTTATGGGGTGGGTGGGCCGATCGGGCGGCCCGAGATTAAAGAGGGATTCGGAAAGCCCCGGAGTTCAGCGAGGGACGCCGAACGAGGGCGAAGGCGAGGGTCACCCCGACGAGGGGGCGATGTGGAACCAGACGCCGGCAAGTCCTCCAGAAGAGGAGTCTCCCGGACGTCCGGGGGAGAGCGATGCAGAGAAGGGGATGTGAGAGGTATCCAGAATGCCCCTCCCTTCACCGGAGGTGCGGGGGGGCAGGACTACGAGGGGGAGTGGAAAATAATACCTCACCCAGAGGCATTGGCAGGTCGAGGAGAGAGATGGGGCGGGTCAAACGCGGGGCGTGCACGTCCCACCCACGCCGACCAGGCGGGCGAGTTCCCCCTCCAGTGGGTCCATCGACCGGGCCGGAGAGGGGTGTATCTCAGCCCCCACCTCGAGGGCCGTCGGGGACCCCAGGGGGGAGCGTGCATAACGGTTGCGCAGTGGGGATGGTGAGGACACCGGGGCGGTAGGGCGAAGGGGGCGTTTGTGTTTGGGAGAGGAAGGTGATGCGAGGCTTATGGCTTCGAAACTTTCGGGGTCACCACTGGCGCGGCGCTTGCGGCCCCTACCCCTCCGTCGTGCGGCCCGCATGGGTGACGGCGGGTCACGATCCGGAATGGGGGTGGCCGAAGGTGCCGGTGGAGAGGGCGTAGAAGGGGCAGGGGGGGTTGCCGACGAAGCATCGGCGTTCGCGGAGGGAGCACGTGGGGACGCGCTGGTAGTACGGGGAGCCGCGGTAGGAGTCCGCTGGGCGGCAGAGGATGGACTGGGAGTAGCGGACACAGTGGGTGGAGGCGCGTTGGGAACCGCCGGTGAGGACGGGGTCCGGGAACGGAGAGCCTCGGCGTACGAGGCACCACGCCGGACCTCGCAGCCACGCAACCGGTCCCGCGCCTCCCGAGCGCTGAGAAACTCTGATGAACAGAGGGCCCGAACCTCCCTTTCAAAGAGGAAGGACGGGCAAGAGCGGGATGAAGCAGGGTGTGGTCCATGGCAGTTGGTGCAGGAAGGCGGAGCAGTACAGGGCAAGGGGTGGGGAGGGCCGCCGCAGCGGACACACAACGGGGTCGGCTGACGGCAGGAGCTGCTCACGTGGCCAAACCTATTGCACTGAAAACAGCGCGTAGGATCTGGCACGTATGGTCGTACTGAGAATTCACACGCTCGTCTCTCACCAAAGCCCCAGAATACCGAAACGGGGGGCACCAGTGAGTCGAAAGTGAGGAGCAGGCGAGGAGAAGGGGCGGTTGGGGATTGCGATCTGTCAGGAAAGCGGTACACCCTCACAACACCCTGGGAGGCGAGGTCAATCTGGAGGTCTTCCACCGGGATGGGTAGAAGACGAGCAGCGTAAATTGTGCCCTGGCACTGATTGAGGCGGGGGTGGGGGGACACCGTAATCCCGCAGCCCAGGACATTGGGGATAGCGAGCAGAGAGGAGGTTTCGACAGAGGAACGCGACCTTATCAGAATGGAGCCATCCCTCTGAGGCCGAAGGTCAAAACGAGCCGTCCCCGTCACCCCATGGATCGCTCGAAAGAGGCGTTCATGGTTAGTGGGGAGGGGCTTGGAGGAGGAGGGGCGGAGGACGAGGAACTTGTCCACCGTCCTAAGGCCGAGCGAAGACGTCGGGCCAAACACCACCGGTACTTCGAGGGGACGGGGAGACGAGAAAGGCGGACGGCGACCATATATATATATATATATATACATATATATATATACATATATATATATACATATATATATATATATATATATATATATATATAAATATATATATTGAACTCAGAATGGTCTCCCCGAGGTTTTTTTATGATACACACAGACCATGCATGGAAAAAGAACTCTTCTGGGAAATAGTGGATTTAATTTTCCCAGAAGAGTTCCTTGTTCAATGCGCGGTCTGTGTATGTGTTTGTGTGTATATATATGTGTGTGTGTGTGTACATATATATATACAGGGTGTCCGAGAATTATCTGTACAATGTTTGGCTGTTATTAAAAGTCAACCATGAAGTTTAGAAATTCCAGTGTTGTTCCATTTTACAGAGAATCTCATTAAGTTTTTTCTGATACCACGTTTTGACAAGTTTTTTAGAAATGTACGCGGGTGACAGACATTGATGATTTAAAAGCAAGAATCACAGCTGCTATTGAGCGAATTGATGTGGATATGCTGCAGCGTACATGGCAACATTTGGAGTATCGATTGGATGTTTTGCAAATCACTAATGGTGCACATATCGAATGTTTGTAACAACGTTACTTTACTAAAAGAAACTTTTGAAAATACAGATTCTAAATAATCTTGTTTAAGAATTTTACGTGTTATCAAGAATTTTATTAAAAGATGAAATTGTACAGATAATGTTCGGACACACTGGAATTTCTAAAAACCTTGTCAAAACTTGGTATCAGAAAAAAACTTAATGAGATTCTCTGTAAAATGGGACAACACGAAATTTCTACACTTCATGGTTGACTTTTAATAATAGCCAAAAATTGTACAGATAATTCTCGGACACCCTGTATATATATATGATGATTAAAAAAAATGTTAACACTTATATGGAGAAGAATTACAGATGTCGTCCAATCATTACCAACCGATATGGGTTATTATTGAATGTTTCACCAAGAGTGCCCTTGAAGGGGTAACCATAATTTCTTGGGGTATTTTACTGTGCTTTGTTCGAATCTGCAATCCGTATCTTGCGCAAATGCTTATTAAGAAAGTTATAAATAGTAGAAAAATTATAGGTTCCGTATGACGATATACCTACATTGGCCAATTAGAACACGGCATGCCTAAACGTCATGCCTACGTCATTCTCAGCCACAGTTCGTAGTTATGGTGGATTGTGACAAGTGCAGTCTGACTGACTTTCTTTCTATATCTACCTCCACAATAAGGTAAGTTTAGTACGTATATATTATCATGGGAGGGTCTGGGGGGGGCGAAGCCCCCGCCGGTTAGCACATGCAATCGGAGAACACACGGATTAAGGTTATATATATATATACGTATTAACGGGAGGCCACCACATAGTGATTGGTTAGGTTAAATTGTAATATTTTCGTTAGTTGAAAATTTCTAATAAAAAATATTGCTATTTAAAAAATATGATGCATTAGAAATTTTCAACTAACGAAAATATTACAACTTAACCTAACCAATCATCAATATGTGGTGGCCTCCCGTTAATACCTATGTACCTATATATATATATATATATATATATATATAATATATATATATATTATATATATATATATATACAGGGCGTCCCAAAAAAATGTATACACACTTTAAATACTTATAAAGGCAGTGTTATTAAAATACATTTCATTTTCAAAATGTAATAGAATCTACAGACATTATTTAATTGTTTTGTCAACGCCTGTTTTCAAACTGACGCCCGTTCTGGTCCAGGCACTGCTGATAACGCGAAGCAATGGAATCGCAAACATCACGAAACATTTCGTTTGGTATTTGTGTGCATTCTCGTTCAATGGCTGCTCTCAATTCAGCGACTGTTGCAGGTTTTATAGCGTAGACTTTGTCTTTTAAGTATCCCCATAAAAAAAAGTCTAGTGGTGTGAGGTCTGGTGAACGCGGAGGGTATTCTACGAAACCCCTTCGTCCAATCCACATCCACATCGTGCCAAGTACCACTCGCAATACTCCACTCTTCGGTCCGGATCATCTTCATTAATAGCATGGACTACTCTTGGAATGTAACTTTTCCATTGACAGCGCTTCAAAATACGTTGGACAGACGATTCTGAAATTCCTACCTCACGACTCGCTTGCCGCACAGATTTTCTTGGACTTTGGTGATACGTTTCCAGTACTCTTCTTGCTTTGTGGGGCTTGTCAATGTCCGTGGTCTTCCGGAACGCTTCTTGTGGACATTCTGAACAGTTCCATCGGCTTCAAACTTATCTCTAATTCGAGTGATGGTAAGTCGCGTTGGTGGATCTGTTTGAAACTCCCTCCTGAACTGTCTTTGCACTTCAACTGCGTTTTCACACTTCCAGTAGCATTTTAGAATGAATTTCCTTTGTTCAAAGCTTAGTCTGACTGCCATTATTAATTCCAATGGGTTTAACTTGGAAAGAAAGAAACATCAATTGAGCTATCAGCTGTTAAAGTGTGTATACATTTTTTTGGGACGCCCTGTATATATATATATATATAATTATATATATATAATGTGTGTGTGTGTGTGTGTTCCTAGCCCGTTTGGTTTTTGTTAATATCCAACACACATTTTTCTAATGTATTTTGGTGTGTTTGGTTTATATATGACCTTCTCTAGCGAAAATGAGCCAAAACATAAGAAAACTTTAATGTTTCATAACTTTGTTTCGGTTCATTTGCGCAAGATATGAAGGTCATATTTGAACAGAACACACCAAAATACATTAGAAAAATGTATTTTGGATATTAATTTCAGCGTGGTGAAACATTCAATAATTACCCTTAGGATCTGGAAGCAACGTTTGACTGCTTTCATACATGCATAGATATCCGTGGACAGCAAGACTATGAAGTACTGTTTGCATCACAAAAAATGTTTACAAATGAACTGGAAAAAATAAAAAAAACATATAAGTGTTAACTTTTTTATTTTTTTTATTCACCCTGTATATACAGTATATATAAAATCCAAATTAAAATTTTAGGTAAATCTTAAGGAAATGTCATCACCTGCAAAATCATACCAAAATGCATTTTTCTAGTGTATTTGATGCAATTTATTAAAATCTGATATTTATTTGGTGTGGAAATGAACCGAAACCCATTTTATGCGAAGTTAAAAATCATGATGTTTCGGCTCAATGACGCACTAAGTAAATATAAGATTTGAGTAAATGACATCAAATACTACTATAAAAAAGCATTTTGATAAACTTAAACCTAACGTATTTGCGCAAACAGTACTCTTGAAAAAAAGTGTGGGTACTTACGTATTAACGAGGGGCCACCACATATTGATGATTGGTTAGGTTAAGTTGTAATATTTTCGTTAGTTTAAAATTTCTAATACATCATATTTTTTAAATAGCAATATGAAAATTTGGGATCTACCAAGAAGTGAAGATGCGGTCTCTTTTTAGCAAGCCAAAGAAATTCTACCTGCTGAACGTATATGCGAAAAAGGTCACAAGATGAAGCTGTACTTTGGGGAAAGAATTCAATGGTGCTGTAATATTAGAAGTTGCCGTAGTAAAGTAAACATGCGCGTTGGGAACTGGTTTATGGGATCACGGCTTCCTTTTGTAACTGGTCTCCGTTTCATTTACTGCTGGTCAGAAGAAATGACCGATAGATTGGTGGTGCCACCGACAATTGGACAAGTGTTTCTAACGTGTAACATGTATTAATCATTGTAAATATTTGAAATATAAATCATTGTAAATATTTTTAAAAATATTGCTATTTAAAAAATATGCTGTATTAGAAATTTTCAACTAACGAAAATATTACAACTTAACCTAACTAATCATCAATATGTGGTGGTCCCCCGTTAATACGTAAGTACCAAAGTGTTATATTGTTACGTAGATTACGGCCATATAGTTATTTTTTCGAAATTCAGGTGATGAAATCTCCTTATTATCCAAATTTTACATTTTATGTTAACCAATTACATGATTTTAATATTAAAAATGATTCAAAGCACAATTTCCATTGGTACTAAAACACAGTACTTAAACTTTACGGTAATCTATTTAAGCTCCCGTCTCTCCGATTTTCATAAATTATAATTATACATCGGTAGCTTTGTTTCTTCATTAGGAATGCGATTTAGACAGTCTCTAGTAAGGGAAATGCTTCCAAACCTAACCTAACCTAACCTAACCTAACCTAACCTAACCTAACCTAACCTAAAAAAAAAAAAAAAAATCTAGTGTGTTTTAAAAACAGTCTAGCGAGTTTGTAGTTTTACAGGATTTTTAATGAAAATCTAGTGGTTTTTTTAGTTGGAAAAAATCACGGTTAATATTCGTTTTAATGCTTTGTTCGTTTTCGATAGAAGGAGACATTCTATGACAATTTAACATATAAATTCGTATTCAGGACACCTTGAAACCTCAGGAAAACTGATAAAAATCAAGGAAATGTAATAATTATTTTTTATGGAAAAATAAAAATTTAGACGTAAAACGCAGCCATTATTGGCCATTGACCGAGTATTTAGCTCTTAACGCTGTTAAAATTTTAACGAACCTCGCCCTCTCCAGTTTTATGGGGAGACATCTCGTGGCAAAATTAGGAAACATAGGTCAAATCAGCCAATTAAATCTGGTTTTTGTTTCACGTGACCTTATCCGACCAATCAGAGACGTACATTTTGAATATCTCATAATGCATACTCATTCAAGAATGCTTTTTCAGTCTGGTTTTCATTATGGTTTGCGGAGGTTGTGATTGCCTGGGTTTTTGGTACCTTGGAACGCAGTTCCAAAAAACTACTGTTGTTTGCGGTTCCTCAGAGAGACGCAACAACTCTTGTTCGCCTGATCCAGCAACATATTAGGCCTGGGACTACAATCTATTCCGACGAGTGGCGTGCGTATTCTCAACTCGGAAATCTAGGCTACATTCACCGGACAGTCAACCATTCACAGCGGTTCGTGGAAGACACCGTTCACATTCAAAATATTGAGCGTTGTTGGAAAGACGTGAAGAGCTGGATATTACGGTCTGGCAACAAAACCCAATCCTATTCAAAGTATCTTGCATGGTACTTGTTTAACCGTGAATATCCCTCCCAACAACGTCTCCACAAATTCATGTTGGTCGCCGCGGATTTGTATAAACACCCCAACGGTGCTATGTAAGGTAAGAAATTGCGAAAAAACGCAGGTTAGGTTAGGTCAGGTCAGGTCAGGTCAGGTCTGAACCAAAACACATTTTTCTGGTGTTTTTTGGTGTGATTTGCTCAAATCTGAACTTCGTTTCTTTGGGAAATGAGCCGTTTTTGAGAAATTTTCAATTTAAAATTTCTCAAAAACGGCTCATTTCCCAAAGAAACGAAGTTCAGATTTGAACAAATCACACCAAAAAACACCAAAAAAATGTGTTTTGGTTCAGAAAGGAGAAAAAGCACTAAAACGAATAATTACCAAAATCACCAGATTGACACCATTAGTATTCGTGTAAATTCTAATTGGATTCAGTTTGGTGGTGTTTGTGGTAGAATTATGACGTGCCGTTCGTGTGATTTTGACTTTGGGGACTTGATTCGTCATGTGCCCTAGATGAAGACAAAGCATTGGATGTTTTTATCAATTATGGCGTTATTCTCTCTTCCTTAACTTGCCCGAAATGTGACAGATTGCTTAATACGAAAGGATCAGAGATATTTAGGTGAAATAACCAATATTAACCGGTTAGGTCAATTGAATGCCCGGTTAGGTCAATTGAATGCCCGGTTAGGTCAATTGAATGCCCGGTTAGGTCAATTGAATGCCCGGTTAGGTCAATTGAATGCCCGGTTAGGTCAACTGTACGCCCTTGATGATTGGTTAGGTTAAGTTGTGATATTTTCGTTAGTTTAAGCGAAAATGACGAGAGCAAACTTTTCTGTTTAATTTTGAGGTGTTTTGTACGTTTCCTCTGGTAATGCGTCGTTTACGAGATCTCTTAACATGAACATATCCTATATGTTTATGTTACGATATCTCAAAGACTACGCATTTGCAAAGGAAACCAATGGCAGATTCGTTCAAAGAACCTCAAAATTGACCAGAAAAGTTTGGTTAAAACTCTCCAGATTTTTTTTTAGGTTAGGTTAGGTTTTGAAGTATTTCCCTTACTAGAGATTGTCTAAATCGCATTTCTAATGAAGAAACGAAGCTACCGATGTATAATTTATGAAACGAAGAAACGGGAGCTTAAGTAGATTATTACCAACTTTACCTTTAAAAACTGGCGAATCACTTCAACCTCTCACTCACTACGTATAGAACTTGAACAACCTGCAAGTTAAATTACACTTAATAAATCTTTATTATATAAAATTATTATCACTTTTATTGAAAGTAAGTCTATAAAAAAACATGATTACCACTAATACATTTTCAACACGAATTAATAATGTATTATTTTCAAATTAGGGAACAACTGCTTGCTTAAATTCCGCCACAAAAAAAACCTAAATTTTAAAATAAAAACCTCCCCGCTTGAATTCACAGGTTTACCAACCTTGCCGATGACTTAAAACGTTATATTTTAATGACGTCAGCATCGTTCGCCCACATTCCTTCCCTTCTTGTTTTTACCTCCGTATGGAGGGAAGTAAAAACATTATTTTGTCATCATCGTCATAAATAGCGAATATATAACAAGAAACTCGATTGAATACAGAAATTTACATACAAAACAAAATGTACACAATACATCAAACACCCTCCGCAGAATTTATTGATATTCACCAACGAAATTAGGATAATTACGTTCATTCTTTCCTTTATGTGGACAAAAATTGTTACACACAGTTTATACGCTGTACACATACAAAACTCATAAAACAACTTACATACTTCGTGGATAAAAGTATCAAAAGACACTATCTATAATATAAATAAAAACATGATAATAAACTATTGGCACGGAACATCACCCCATTTTGGCAGATTTCAAATGGAACGCCGTTCACAGACATCTTTAAAAGGGTAACCTTTCACCGTAGAAAAGGGGAACCACAAGGCTTTCGTTTCCTTGAAGCAACGAATACAATCTTTCTTCTTCGTCAATGCGAGCTGTTGTCAGTCTTCCCAAGCTACACGGGATTTCCTTCATATAGATACAAGCACACATATCTTGTTGCGCCCACAACTTGCACTGGATATTATTATCTATCAAGTAGATGAGTGAGTGGCATCATTAGTGTTGTCATTGTTTCATAGATCTTGGGGTCCATCTTTCTTCATTTGTCCACTATCTGTCGCTTTTGCAAACAATCTTATTAGAATTATGTTGAGTAAATCATCATCCCGACATTTCCCCACTTTTTCAACGCTCATTCATTAACTCCCAAAAGTGCCATTAAGGCTATTTACTAAATATACAAAAGAGAAATATACTAGTAATAAACAAAACACATTAACCAATGATAATTACAAGATTAACAAAGCAACATTAATAATAAAACAGGAAAGAAAATAGCGCCCGCAAGCTATTACGGCATTACGTTCTTAAACATTCCATATTTAAAATTGGATGCGGCATAAACGCATTAAAAGCAGTGGCTACATTATATGATTTAAGAAAAACATCGTGGCATTTCGAGGAACTTGTTCAATTATGCAAAAATATAATTAAATTATTAAAGTTAAATTTCTCTAAAATTACATTTAAATTAAAATTAAATAATCAGGTCAATGAAATCTTTATACATTTCACCAGGATGGATTGGCATAAATTTTCACTGAGACACAATTCCAATGAATAATATCTTTACATAAATTTAGCTATAAAAATATTCACTCTATGTGAAAATGTAATACAGATCCTAATCATCTTACCGTTTCAACTGGTTCTGAGTATTCCTACAACACTTTAGTCTGTAACAACCCAAGTAGACCACAGTCATGAAAACATCACGCGCTAAAAGTGCGGCTTCCTTTCAGTTTTCTACATAATTTATATTACTTCAATCGGTGTCACGTGATACTTAAGACTCACTCAAGCAATAATTACATTAAGAATAAACCCATTATAATTTTACTAAACTGCAGCATATATTTACTTTTATTACCCAGATTTTTCGACCTAAATTCTATCGGATGAGGCTGCACATTCGGTATACTGGAACCCTTCGCAGAGATTTCTATTATAAATGGTCTATTTGTCATAC
Organism: Bathynomus jamesi; assembly: GCA_023014485.1. Taxonomy (NCBI): domain Eukaryota; kingdom Metazoa; phylum Arthropoda; class Malacostraca; order Isopoda; family Cirolanidae; genus Bathynomus; species Bathynomus jamesi. The sequence continues at coordinate 87,442 of JAJOZX010006456.1, read as the reverse complement.
CTACAGATTGTACACATCTACCACAATATATATATATATATATGCAGGGGCGGCATGCTGGTATATGTAGAAAAATAAGTTTTGAAAGAGGTATGCAGTCGGTATCCATATATTATTTCTATACTTTCCTGTAAGACCTAAAATAATAATAAGTACTTTCGAACAGTTCGTTTCCTCAAAATTCATAACCTGTCTTTAATTTAAAGGACATAAGGGCATCACGGTATGGTAAGTAGCTACATTTTTATATCCATAGAATACATATATTTGCTTAATTCACCAGATTTTGAAAACAATCTATCCGTTGTGATTCATTCTTCAGCGTCACAGCTTATGATGGTGTTTTGGGATTAAGCTCCTTCGTAAGAGCAAAGGTCATATGATGGAGGGAACCTACAGCTTTACTATTAACCAAACCCAATGTCGCTTAACTTCGACGATCGATGGGAAGAGGTGTTGCAACATAGTCACGACGTAGCCTGTGTCGTAGCGAGTTCTGTATAATTTGGTGGATGTTATTTGTAACTGATATTAAACGTCGATTATCCTAAACTAACCACGTCATTACAAAAATTAACTTATGAATTGAAATGCGAGATATTTATGAGCCTCTTTAAATCAAAATTGTGGATAAAACGAATTTCGATCAAAAGCTACATTTGAAAGGAAATTTTTTTGGTTTCTTGATGGTGTAGTGGTAAGAGACGTGCTCGGGACGTTGCCTTGCGAGACGAGGACGAACCCTGTTCTGCGCTGTACGTATTACTTCAGTCTTTGTATGAAATCAATTTATGGTTATTGTAGTTTTCAATGATATAGAGTACATAGTGTGTCACTGAAAGCCCACTATAAAAAAATAACCGTTGTCACTAAATCAATCTGTTGAACTGTCAATTGAAGGTGTTCTCTCTTTACCAATACATAAAATTATTCATGAAGACAAGTATTTACTGCTGCATTATTTTCAATCTTAATTTAGAACTTCTTTTAATACATAAATTATAATGCATACATTAATACATAAATACATAATCTCTAATACATAAATTGATACATAAATACATAAATTATAATTAAATCTTTAAAAGTAATTGGTGGATAACGTTAAATTATTATTCAGCCCACGTAACAAAACCTTGAAGCTAACAGGGAAAAATAAGGAGCAACAGCGCAACTGCGATTTCTTTGTAGTTGTCACTGCATGAGCAATACGTTACTACCGAATTTGTTTTGAACCATTGGCATGGCACACGCACTCTTTATATCATTAGGGACATAACTATTGGGCAAAAATCACAAAAAAATAACAGTGAAAATTTTAAAAATTCATGCGCTTATTTCAAATGTTTACTTGACATTTATTATACAGAGCTGGGCACTTGCGGCATATTTTGCGGTACTGCGGTACTGCGGTACTACCGCAAACCGCAAACCGGCACCGCATAACGCAGTACCGCAAAGGATCGCTGAAAGTACCGCAGTACCGCTACCGCATTCAAATTTCCGCGTACCGGTTTGGTACCGGTTTGGTAGTGCGGCAGTACCGCAGTACCGCAGTACCGCAAAATATGCCGCAAGTGCCCAGCTCTGCTTGAAGTTGACAAATCATTTATATGCCAGGAGAATATTCCGTTTTAAGTTCTTTAATGAGGAATCTGACTTCCGGTAATGAAGTTTGAGTATGTTGTTCTGAATTATTTAGTGAAGAAGTAAGAGTAACATTAATTTAGGTTCTCTTTAGTGTAGATTCTAGAGATTCCCAAACCGTGGCTCGCGGGCAATATCTTATTCGCTGAGTTGTTTCCAGTGGCTAACGAGAGCTCAGTAATAATAGATGAATGCAAAATACTTGAATAAAATCGTAATTTTGTACCAAAATGATCTTAATGACTGTGTGAGAATGCGGGGACTCGATACACTACGGACTTTCAGAAGCTGGTAGATAATAAGAAGCAAAAACGTTTCCGTTACTTACCGATTTAGGTATTCGACAAACATCGATATTTCAAAATACCGATGTGGCTAGCCACATATTTTGAACTTTTAAAATGACTCTTGGCCGAAAAAAAGTTGGGAACCACTACGAACTCATTAAAAATTTTAAATGAATTTCTTTCTGCGGATTTACAGTATCTTGAACTCCTGAAACACGAACGACTGAAGACAATTTGTTTCGTTTCTTTTTAATATATTTCCAAGCAATTTTATTGGCATTATTCAAGTTAGCTTAAGGGTCCTAATATTGCCTTTCTTGTTTGTCCCGTTTTATAGCAGCCTTATATAATACTTGTACTTTATTCAGATTTGGATATTGAGCCAACCTTTGGTTTACCCAAGACCAGTTTCTAAGACAGAGAGAGAGACTGAGAGAAAGACCAAAGATAGCGAGAATGAACTTTTTTTTACAAATGAGCCATTCATCTCTCTCTGTAGTTAATGAATGCCTGGCTGGTAATCATTCGAAGATGATAACGACCTCTAAGGAGGATCTTGTTCTTTGGGTACGCCGCACATACTCAAACCTTAACTTGCTTTCCTGAATAAGTAAATAAATAAAATTACAACCATGAAATTCATCTTTCGGTTCCCTTTTTTGGTTGACAGGAATATTATAAATTTAGTTTTACATTCTAAATTCACGTGAGAATCTTTTCATTCCTCCTATATCGGTTATCAACACGGATGTGATGAATACAATTCATTCTAACGGGGGAAAAACATGTACGATAACTTACAATAACACGATAACTTAGAATCAATGATTGTACAAAAGTTTGGTTTACCAACTTGCTTCACTCAAATAGCTGAAAACATCCTCTTTCCTCGGTGACATTCAGTGAAAAATGTTAATTTTAAAGTTCTTTGCGAGTGAAAGTTTGTACAAAGTTTGCACAAGAGTTAACGAGAAACAGAGAGGGACTCAAAATGGTTTGTAGGGTATTGTAAATGAAGACGTTGGTTTCACCTGACGTACTGCTTGGGGTATACTCCCTCAAAATAACGTTAGATCTCTGAGGCTGGGGCAGTACTTTATTCCCCGGTGGTGATCCTTTATATATATATATATATATATATATATATTATATATATATATATATGCCTGAAGTGAATGCACTGGGTCCCGAGTTCAAGTGTCGTGCTCACCTCATGAAGAATGGGAAATAAGTTCTTAAATAATGTCTGAAAAATGCACACCAGAAAGCAATAACCTCTCTATATTTTAGAAATTAGTTAGTTTTATTAATTAGTTTATAAGGTTAACAATAGTGGACAATTTTTGGTTTTAATTAGACTTTGAATAGAGCATACAACCACATGTAAGTGGTTTTTGTACGTTAAGTTAGAGTAATTACCTTGGATATTTTGCTTCCCAATGCTAAACATGGGATTAGTTCGTGTAGCGTATAGTCATTACTCATTAGATATCTAGATACTTGGGCGATTAATTATAGTACCCGAAATCCATACTGGGTTCCAAATAAATCGTCCAACAAAGCATACAACCACATGTATGTTTTTTTTGTAAGTTGGGTTAGGTTAGGATAGGTGAGGTTAGATTTATTTGGTGCCCAATATGGATTTCGGCTAATATAATTAATCGCCCAAATATCTAGATATCTAATGAGTCTATACGCTACACGAACTAGTTCCATGTTTAACTACTATTTATAGACTTATTTATAATTTATATTTACCAAAAAACACTTATTCACGGCATAAAAGGCTATTTGGAATTTATTGATCATTTTATTTAAAAAAAATTAATAACTTTTACCGCTTTAATCTTGAATTGAACATAAATTAAATGTATTTTGAGGTGAAACGTACTCCACTTCTAAAAAAAATATGGCTCCTCTACTTTATATTCTAAATCAAAACAGAAATAGATTGACATTTTGTCAAAGTTTTATTTAATGTAAAATTAAATTCGCATAGTGTTGTGTGTGTGTGTGTGTGTGTGTGAGAGAGAGAGAGAGAGAGAGAGAGAGAGAGAGAGAGAGATATGAAAACTCAGTGAGGAACGTAATTAAATGAACAATACAATAGAAATGTCAATCAAACTAACGAAGTGATAAAAATTGAGTGTGGAAGGCACATAATAAATTAAATTTAGCGATAATGGGTTTCAGATTAAGGACTTGGACTTGGGGATGGTAATCCATTCATGTTATTAACATTATCGATATTATTCCATCTTTAAGTTATTTATAAAAAAGGGAATTTATTCTTGATTCTTGGAGGAACTTGCTACTATCCCTTTCAACCGATGTAAATTTCTAAAGAAATTTAACATACTCAAATTTCATGCGTGTATATATATATATATATATATATATATATATATATATATATATATGGGATTAACCTCGGTAATAAGAGCACGAGATGGTGGGTGCATCAAAGTGGACAAGTAGCATGGGTGCATTTGAGGAGAGGGAGGTGAGGGTAATGGGAGAGTGCAAAAGGGGGGAAAGGGGTGTTAGTTGAACGCATAACATAACATGAAAAATAAATAAAAACAGTTGTACATATAGAGTACAGATTACCTCATACATTAACCGAGATATTATTTCTAAGAGAGTTTGATGTATTATACAAAGCGATGAGAATGGAACTATTTCCACCATTATTTGTGAGTTTATTATACTAATAAAGAATAATGTCTGACATGTTAATAAATATTGTATGCAACTGTGTTTCTATTTACTCCACAATCATTTTTAAGTTGTCTATGTATGCGTCCTAATAAGATGAAAGGAAAAATATTTATTTATTTTCTTAAACACCACTGTTCTGTGTGTGTGTGTGTGTGTGTGTGTGTGTGCGCGCGCGCTTGTGTAACCTTATTGTAACTGGCCAGCTACGTTGGCTTGTGAGGTAGTCGCGACCGTTGTTAAGGGGTAGAAGCGCTCTACCACATGTATTTTTTGTTATTATTAATATCATTGTTATACTTAGTGTTGCTGGTGGCCACTATACTCTATATTTATAGTAGCAGGTCAGCGTGCTGCATTACATCAGATGGTCTCTAAACCTTATATATTTTAAATTTATTTTAATTTTTATATTTTAAAATGGTGCTCTCTGAAGTTCAGAGAATGACGTCACTTTTATATACATATTTTATTTTTTATTTATTTTTTTATTTTTCATGTTAGGTTAGGTAACTATATTCAACTTTCACCCCTTTTCCCCTTGTCACTCTACCTTTGTCACTCCCCATCACTACTCCCCTACTCCTCCCATCTCTTCCCGTCCCCTATTACCCTCCACCTTCCTCTCCTCAAATGCCCCGATACTACTGGACAGCACTAAATGCATTTTTGTTTTTACCCCTCATCCCTAGAACTGAAAAGTTTAAAGGATAAAAAAAGCCCATTGAAGAAATTAACATTTGCTAAAATCCACGGCAACACCCCCTTTTTACAATTCCTAACATAATTTAAATCTAACTGTATGTGAGCCAGCTTTGTCATCACCTGTTTCCTGCTTCCTGCAGTTCTGCAGCAAAGCAGCTGTTGGATTTACCTCTGTTTGTTAGTGGTTTAATCCTCCGATATTTAGGAGTAATATCTTATTCTGATAGATTTGATGGTCTTCCCGCGGTCAGCTATTATCATCAGTGATCTAGTTTTGATTTAATTTCTTGATTAGGTTTTGAACACCCTTTTGAGAAATCTTCCTTATTATACTAATTTCGCTTTGACTGTAGCGTTTTTTGTGTAACATTATTAAAGTATGATTTGCTTCATCAGAATAAGTGTCTTAGAGCCATATTTCATAAATGGATTCAGAACAAAGCATTATTAAAGTTCATCAATAAGAAAACTACATTCAGTATTTCATGCGATAAAATATTTAAAAAAAACAATTAAAAGCTTATAATACACTTATAATATAAAAGAAAACTGATGCATCATAAAGAAAAAATGTCTAAATGTGACCTTAAAGAAAACATTCAACAACCTGAAACGAAAGAGAATGTTGAAGTACACTTCACTGAGTTTAAAGCATAATTACATACTATTTGTAGAGACGTTATTTCAATTCATAACATTATTTGGTTTTTATTCCAACAAAGAATAGTTTATAACTAGTAAATTTATAATGATATCTGAAAAGGATAAAGCACGACACGCTGTTAAAAAAATGAATGTTAGTTTAATAGTATCTTTGGCTACTTTGTTGCTAATATTTTATTGTTGACTCTACGGTGAAGAGTATTTTAGAATGAAATACATATTCTCACTCTTTATTGTTTTATTTGATAACACAAACCTTAATTAAAAAAAAAGTTCTATTATTACAACTGTAATTGTACCAGGAAAATAATTTGTAATGTTACTGTTGAAGTATTAATCAAGCACCGTTAGTTTTACCATTATTTTTCTTCCGATATTACAGGTATCATAGGCATTAGCAATTTAACGGTAATTAATATATGGTAATTTTAAACTAGACTTGTTGAAGCGTATTTCAACAGCCACCAAGTCTTTGTAAAAGCAAATACTGTATAATTACGACTGATATTTCGGCAGAGATGCAAGATCATTGGATGTAAGATGTATAGTCATTGTGAGAACCTCCTTTTCTATGTAATATTCGCCCCAAAATCGATCAAGACAATTTTAAAATTATTCTAAATTTTGGAACCTGAGTGAATTAACGAATAAATTTATAGAAAACTGGATGAGTGAGTGAGTTTCTAGTACTTCCACTGAACTACCGGAATAAAAATTCTACTCCAAACTTATTTTAAAATATTCAGGTGTAGTTAGTAAATTTTATCTTATTTAAATATTTAATTATGAGGGTCAAAAATTCAAAGTATAATATGGAGGTGCGTTATAATGTATAATAATAAAGTATTTCTAAAAGCAACATACATACTTGCTACTTTTATGCGTTTTACATAGTTTAGATTATGCTTTGTGTATAGCGGCATGTAGTAGGCTTTCTATTTACATACTTGAATAAGGCAATATTTTTAGTATATTATGATAGTTAGTGGTACAACCAATAATAATAATTTGTTGAATGAAGTTATTGTAAATATAATGGTTATATGCTGTAATTCTTTAAGTCACATTTTGTTGTGACTGATTAGGAAATTTACAGTTTAAACTTTCAAATTAATAAGTTAGAATAAGTAAATTTATTGTTACTGCACAATTTCAGTTTAGTTACTCTGAGCAATACTACAACATAAAAATTTATATAAATTTTTAGGAATAATAAAGCATAAATAAAAAGAGAGCATGAAACACCAAAATGCTTAATCCAATAGCACAACATGCATTTTTTTTTTAGGATTTTATTTATATACTGTATATCCGAGTATTATCCCTAAAATGGGGTATCATGAGAATTCCCAGTGTTCTAAAACCAGACCAGACCAGCGCCTCCTACTACATTTATTGGTGAGGGGACATTACTACTTTTTTTAGGATTTTATTTATATATTGTATATCCGAGTATTATCCCTAAAATGGGGTATCATGAGAATTCCGTGTTCTAAAACCAGACCAGACCAGCACCTCCTACTACATTTATTGGTAAGGGGACATTACTACTTTTTTTAGGATTTTACTTATATATTGTATATCCGAGTATTATCCCTAAAATGGGGTATCATGAGAATTCCCAGTGTTCTAAAACCAGACCAGACCAGCGCCTCCTACTGCATTTATTGGTAAGGGGAACATTACTACATTTACTCCATCCTGACTAGCCCTCATTGCAAGCAGCTCCCTTTGCAATGACTCACACAAAAACGGAAGTAGCAAAAGAAAGAAAGGAGAGAAGTGGCTTTCCAAAATAATTTAATATAGCTATTCGGAGGCTTTGACTCCCAAGAATTCCAATCTGTCACAAACACGTAAATAAAAATTAAAGAAGTGAAAAAAGGCTATCATTTGAGAACTCCAAGTGCTCTGATACTAAAACTGACCAGCGCCTCCTACTACATTTACGATCAAAAGAGAACATCACCACCCCTAACTCCACCCTAATCAACAAACCTTAAATCCTCGTTTGTTTTGACTCCCAAACGTTTTCACATTGACAACACCCAGTACTCTGTAAACAGACCAGACCAACGTCTGCTGCTACATTTACATCTAAAGGGATAACACCGATTCTATCTATATACATAAGAACTATATACCTAAATAGTTGCCATCCTTTAAACGTTAGTTATTTGGAGGTTTTGATTCCCGAGAATTCCGATCAAGCTTCCCGTCTCTAGCAATTGGGTGCACTAATGTTGTTTAAGTTTCGGCCGGAATAATATCCAAGTAAAACCAATTTTTTAAAATAACGAACTTGAAAAACAATTGGAAAGGGGAAAATATGGAGCCTGTTATGCACAACAAAGCTTCATAAATGAATAAAAAAGGATAATATTTATGTTACAATATCAGTCGTGATATAAACAAGGAATTCTAATATATATTTTACTAAGAATAATAAATACGCTACATCCTTTGAAATGGAAATCTGCTCCACCTTCACAGAGTCATTCAGTCAAAATGTAAACGAACTTTTCAAAATAACGAAATTAATGTTGTATGAAACAGAAATATACGTACAAGGAAAATAAATAAATAAATACATTATATAGAGAAACTCTAAAACATAATATGTTTCATCCGAGGGATGTGAGGGGAAATCATAATTAATATCGGATGCTTTCACGTACAGCAGTTGCTGCAGGAGAAAATACAGAAAATGCGAACTCTCTAATAAGAAAGTGAGGATGAAAGGTTGGTAGATGTCGATAACCACTAAAAATAGGGACAAATCTTTATAAAAATATTTCTAAGCGATAAAAGCTTTACAAATGAACTCGCAAACGAGCTTTATTCAGAAAGAATACGTCACATAAGGTATACATCATATCCATATAGGCACACAGAATGTTGGCATTAATGTTTAATTTTGTATTTTACAGTAGTGGCAAGTAGTCTAAATACTGTAGCGTATTCTTATCTGAATATACCATTGGGAAGTACGAGAGCTTTTCAGGCAAAAATCTTCGACATTCATTTCAAATTTTACACAGAAAATAATAGAAATAATGAATAATAAAATAAAGTTGCATTTAACTCTGTCATTACAAATGAAAATTGAAATAATCTTTGAAATAATAGAAAAGGAAGACGTAAACAATACAGTAAACAATACATAATAAAATACCAATCGTAATTAATTTCTAATATTACCAATGAAAAATGAAAATCTTAACGAAAAGGAAGTACAGATAAATGAGGCACATTGTATATACGGCGTAATGTAATGGAAACTTTAAAAAATATAGTTTATATAAACTATGACTGCACCCAGTTTAAGGCTGTGAAGTTTGAAGATTTAATAGGCTTCTTTAATTTTTTGAAAAAAAGACTGCGATCTTTTGTTTAGTAATATTTACAAGTTGCAATATATACATTGCATAATATATATATATATATAATATATATATATATATATAATACATAAAGGGTGATTCAGAAAAATGTTAACACTTATATGGGAAAGAATTACAAATGTCATCCAATCACTACTACCAGAGATGTGCCTCAGGTCTCTGGAAGTAACCTTTGACCGTTTTCATACATGCATAGATATCCGTGAACAGCAAGCAGAGACTGTATGAAGCACTGTTTGCATCACAAAAAATGTTTACAAATAAATTGGAAGGAAAAATAAAACCCATATAAGCGTTAGCATTTTTTTGACTCACCCTATATACATGTAAATATACAACTGAGATGTACATTAATAGCGTTAATAAAATGTTGCGTTAGTGATTTGCGAAACGAAATTAGTGTTGGTGCTTGTCCGACATTTATAGCTATAGAGTTCCATATATCTGCTCGTTTGTAGGAGACAGCATTTCCTGCATTTTGCACTGAATAATTTGGTTTGTGTATGAAATCAGTGGGAACACTTGTATTATGATTATGGTTGGTCTGATGCGAGGTTATCGCCTTGTGAATCGGTGAGGTATAGTTTCTGTTATTGGCAACATTGTACATACTGATACCGATAGTTAATTTATATAAATCAGTTAGTTCTAGAATATTTCAAACTCTGAACATTGGAGAGGTATAAGGTTCTGTTATCATTGTTTGAGAGTGTTCGTAAGCATGTTTTATGGATTACTTCTAGCGGATATCTTATATAATTCTTTGTACTACCTCATGCTGTATTTCCATACTGTAAGTGCGGATGAATAACCGAGTAATACAGTGTAAGGAGAGCATTTAGGGAACTTGTTTTATTGAGTTTGGTTATTATGTAGAGAAATCTAGATATTTTTTATTTGATATGTTGTATGTGGACTTCTGAAATTTAATTTGTCATCTAACTTGATGCCAAGAACTTTAACTTCATTTACTTCTGCAAGAGAAATATTTTCAATTATTAATGGAGTGTACGCGATTACAGGTTTTTTTGTAGTTACAATCATATATGCTGAGTTTGTCAAGTTCAGTAAAAGCTTATTTGCACACATCCACTTACAGATATGTTCTATTTGCCTGTTAATTTAATTTATTATGGAGGTGATATCGTGGTACGTAGAAATGAGTGTTGTATCGTTTGCATGGTGAATATAGTTTAATGTTGTTGCTCGTTAAAAATTATTTACATGCATTACAAAAAATAGGGTTCAAGGATATATCCTTGTGGTACCCCACTTTGGGATCTTTTCCGTTTGACTGCCGCCATTGAAACATAATTAAACTCCAGCCTTCTTTAGTTAGCTTTATAAGGCTAACTAACAAAAATATCACGACCTAACCTAACCAATCGTCAAGGTCGTACAGTTGACCTAACGATTGGTTAGGTTAGGTCGTGATATTTTCGTTAGTTAGCCTTATAAGGCTAAGTAAAGAAGGCTGGGGGCACTCACCTCTTATGTTTCAATGGCGGCAGTCAAACGGAAAAGATCCCCACTTTGCATTGCAGTATACTCGTATTCTGATGAAATGTCTTTTACTTTAACATAGTGATGATGATTAGAGAGAAATGACAAACTAATTTAGTATATTTCCCATTATGACATACGTGTTTAATTTATCTTCTTAGCATGTGAGAGCGTATCCAAAGGCTTTCGACACGTCGAAGGGAACTAAATCCGTTTTCTTTAAATCCAAATTGTTTTTGCTAGGAAGTCGTATTTGGCTAAGAATTTGATTAGTTTACTGTACATGACTTTCTCAAATACTTTACTTAAAATTGTTAATATGGAGATTGGCCAGTAATTGGATGGAGAATCAGGGCTGCCTGATTTGAATACTGGACAAACTCTGGCTATCTTCAGTTAACCAGGTAATACACCTTCGACTATTGACTTATTCATAATTCTTGTGAATGGAGTTGCTACATCACCTGATATTAGTTTATATATTTTTACTGGAATTGATTTGATAGCTGCTTTTTTATTTTTTAAGTTTCTCAAAATAAAAAAAACAGAATGACAATGAATATGTACATTATCCATTAAAAAAATTCAAACTATAAACAACATTAAAGCTAATAAATAAACTTCATCAATGTGAGACCGACCTTGATCTAGGTATCTGCGCGTATACACTGATACAGTAGTTACCAACGGCTAAGGAAAAAAGTAGAAATTATTTGAAATATAACTAAAATAATAAATAGAAAGTGTAAACTGTGAAATCGGGAAGCGAGGTTGTGGAGTTGCCAGAAGTTGCTAATCGCTGAAATGAATAAAATGTTTAAATATATATTTTACTGAAACTAAATAAATGCGAATAAATATGTAAAAAAAATTGGTGCTTTCCTGTTAACGGAAATACCCAACCGCCCGCCACCAAACTGTTTATGTATTTTTGCTCTCGTCATTTTCGTTTAAACTAACGAAAATATCACAACTTAACCTAACCAATCATCAAGGGCGTACAGTTGACCTAACCGGGCATTCAATTGACCTAACCGGGCATTCAATTGACCTAACCGGGCATTGAATTAACCTAACAGGTTAATATAACGGAAAATGCCCGGTTAGGTCAACTGAATGCCCAGTTAGGTTAATTGAATGCCCGGTTAGGTCAACTGTACCTTTGATAATTGGTTAGGTTAAGTTGTGATATTTTCGTTAGTTTAAACGAAAATGACGAGAGCAAAAATACATCATAAACAGTTTGGTAGTCCCGATAATACGTAAGTACCGAATTTATTAATCATTTAAATGAAATTAGTTAATATGTAAGCGATAATCAGTTAGTAGGGGGCCAAAATGTCTTTATGTCATCTAAAATCGCAGAAAAAACGTCGCTGCTTTCGGTACGTTGTCGCCACATGAATTCCGCAAGATACGAGTCCAGATGATGGCGGGCGGTTGGGTATTCCCGTTAACAGGAAAGCACCATAAAAATATATAAGTGGAAACTATATATATATATATATATAAAATGGTAGATACAATAAATGTACGTAAATTAGCTTTTTGTTTCTCTACACGTTTTAGGGACGGAAAGAAGAATAAGAATTAAATTTAGGCGCATACGGGTTTGTTACTAAGCGTATATTTCACAACTTTTTCTATACTGCTATACTACTTCCATACTGTTTTAGAGGTAGTATTTTAAATTATTTTTGTTTCCTACGTTATATTTCGTCAGCATTCGTAGCTCAGTCGCTAACACCATTTTCCTATAAACGACGTGAAGACACTGAGGTCGGGTGTTCGAACCCTGGTGATGCTGGTAATAATAACAACAAACGAGTTAGAGCAATGGGCAGCGTTAGCTGGTCTGAGCACTGTCTCAGTTTCTGGCCCTCTTGATTGATTAATATAACCTTGTTAACCTTGTTCCGGTTCAGTGTGTTGGTCTCTCTTCACACGAAGGTGAAGCTGGTGGCCCCGCCTCTAGGCCTGGCTTGGTGGAGAAGCGAGTTGCTCTCTTGCGCTCTCCACCGCACATAGCCAGGTACACCAGGCTCATCTGGTACCGTCCTGAGCCAGGCATATATTATACAGTATTTCCATTATAGGTTAAGTTTCTTTCAAACTTCGCTGCTATTCTTATCTTGACAATAGCGGTAACAAACCAATTTTTTTTGTTTGTTTGCTTGAAGAAGCGTTTGCCACGTTTGACTAAAGCTATATTTTTTAACATTTATTTCCTATAATAAAATGCAAAATAAGGCTGAGAAATAATAATATAGTAATGCTTTTCTATAAAATTTTTATATATATATTTCTTCATTCAAAATATTTACATAATAAATTCATGTATTTCTGCAGATATTATTTATTTCTAGAGACAGGAAATAAGGAAATGGAGTACAAGCAAAGGTTTATTTATTCGAAAGGTTAAACTACATATGAAGTTTAATCTCTTTGATGAAAAACATCAAAATTTTTAGATATAAATTTTAACCGACGTACAATATTCCTCAGATGTTATCTGTACCATAAAATATGCACTCAGTAGGGAATTAGGGAACCCCTTTTTCATATTTTTCTTTTTATTTATTTATTTCTTTCACTTAGATAGAGCAAAGTGTTTCGTTAAATCAGCGTAAACCCTTTAAGGCCGGAATATTTTGTAGGGTTAAGTTACGAATACGTGTATTTGAAACGTTACCAATTTGTACCAGTCGTCCTGAAAGGGTTAAATTTGGTAACCAGTCATAAACTAGCGAACGCGTGTCATGAAAATATTTCTCCACAATCTTCTTATCATTATTATCTTTTATTTTATTTTATTTTTCAATTAACTTCTTTCGCAGCTGTACATCACTTAGCTAATTGGGTTCTCTTTTTTTTTAATGGAATGGAGAAGTGGAAAATATATTATTAATTTCGGTTATATTAATATTAAAAAAGAGCAATTGGGAATAAAATTCTCTCCTCAGTAAGCTTAGATACGCACAAGAAACCTGTCCATTGTTTACTTTAAAAGAGATTAAGAAAAATGAGATTAAATATACTCCGAATATGAAGTATTTAATGAATCTTAATGCCTGGCACTGTACTTTTTGTATTTTTCGCTTCATACTCTACATCTACTTTCGATTGAATATCAGCGTACTCTTGGAATATACATGGTAAGCGAAAAGTCCCTGTGCACCTGTCCACTTCCAACACAGTGCAGGTACAGGTTCACTACACTTCTTGCAAGTGCACAGGGACTTTCCGTTCACCCTGTACTTTATATTTTAGAGACAACATTTAGTTCTATTTTTACTTTGTTTTGAAGCAGACACAGCGGACAGTTTTTAAAGTAATATTAACCTTTCAGTGGCCAATTGTACTTTACTGATTTTGTTCTGGCATTAAAGGGTTAATTTTATATATGGGTACTTCGAATTTACAAACTGTTCAAGGGGTAAACCATTTCATAAAGTGAAAAGGTATCGTAAACCTGAAGGGCTGGTTTAAACTCAAGGGAACAATCATCAAACTTCAGTTTTTCCTGGTGACATGCAGTGGCAAAGAGAGGCTCCAGAGGAGTATGTAATTAACCCTTAAAGCAGTATTCCCGTATTCGTATTCCTGTATTTATACGTGTATGTTTACCCGCCACCAATTGAGGCCTAAGTGGCCCAACGAGACTAAAACTTCTGAATGGTGCGTTGTACAAACAGAAACATGCGTTTCGACCGCAAAATTACGTAAAGAAGTAAACTTCTAGACTAACCACAATTTAATACTTTAGATTTTAGAATGATTACGTGGAAATAATCATAATTTAAACATATATCCATGCTTTCTTGAACCAAAAAGTTGGTAAGTAGAGATTCAGTACCAAAATGTACCATAAAAAGGTCAGCACGTGGAATAAAAGTAATTTCCCGAACCATATCTTAATTTTTAACAAAGTTTAATGTTTCATTTTTACTAAAAATTTTATTTTTCATCTTCTAAAATTTGGACCCCCCCCCCCCGCCCCCGTCAGATTAATTTTATTGAAAATGGAAACACTAAATAGAGAATTATATATATTATATATATAAGTATATATTATAAGGCCACTTAGTGTTGCCAAACGGCGTGTTATTGATATAACCATCTGTATCGATGAATCGGTACAGAATTTAAATTCTGTATCGATGAATCGGTACAGAATTTAAATCTGTACCGATTCATCGATTCTTGTACTTGGTATTCCATACATTAAAACCAAGCTCACCCTCTCGTCTATTGTTAATTTCGCAGCCATCCCCTACCTAAAAAAAAAAAAAATAAAAGTGCACGACTTTTGCGCCACCCTATATATATATATATATATATATATATATATATATATAATATATATATATATATATATAACGGGAAATGAATGTCATATTAAAATTAATAAATAGGATATTTGAGATTTGGAGATTTATTCATGGAAAATATAAACTTCATTTATTAATTTGAAGCTGGGAAACTCTTATTTTCTCCAGCTATTATGTTATTTATTTATGTTCTTCTCTCAAAATATTATTCTTCATTTTCTTTTCATTTAAAAACAAATTTTGAAATTTAATGTTATAAAGTATTTCAGTGATTATAATATTTATTCAGTGAGTCTCTACTCAGAGACTCTCTACTCAGTGACTATTCACTCAGTGACTATTCACTCAGTGACTATTCACTCAGTGACTATTCACTCAGTGACTATTCACTCAGTGACTATTCACTCAGTTATTCAGTTTATTTCAGTTTAAATGTTAAAAAGCAACCACTGAAATATATATATATATATATATATATATATATATATATATATATAATGCTTACATACAGATGGCGAGAAGAATAAGATGAATATTAAACTTATTTGTAAGGAATCTTCATCAATATTCAAGTCAATACTTAGCAAGGAAACGTATAGAAATAATATGACCTAACCTAATTTAACCTAGCCTAACATACACTTACAAAGAAAACTATTAGAAGTTTGGTAGACTATAAAATTCGAATGAAACCTTACTTAAGACCATCTCGAAAAAAACAAAAACAAAAAACCTGTACTGTAGTTTTTTATAAAGTTCATTTCACAGAATTTAAACTTTCCTTAGTTTATAACCAACTCTGATATTTAGAATTATCCCATATTTGTCTTAATAACCACAATTATACTAACGTTAACATGATTCACAATATTTAGAATTCATTTAATCACTGATGAGCTTAGCTTATACATATTACTGTAGCAAGTTTGTTTGTTTATTTAAAGCTTGCCTGACTTATACAGGGTGTTTGGAAAGTCACTGTGCACTTATATAATCGAGATCGTCCACTCACGCTTGATGACCTGAAAACTGCAATAACTGCGTACATAAGGTCCATTTCAAAAGAAGAACTGACAAAGGTGTTTCAAAATAAAATAAGACTGGTCCAGGCCTGTATTGCTGTTAAAGGACATCACTTTCAACACCTTTTATAAGTTCTGATGGTCCCATCCATAACCTCTATCATATATGCAATGTTATACTATTGTATGCTATTAAATAAATATAAGTGCACAGTGACTTTCCGAACACCCTGTATATGTACTATGTTTTCATCAAAGTAGCATTACTTTTCATTGGTGTTTATGGGAATTCTAAAAAGTTAGCTTAACTTTGGCCTACAATCCTAAAATTATATATACTCGTCTATCTATATTGGAAATCAGATGAAGAATTCCTTATGTAAGTAGTGCCTGTGCGAAGAATGTGTAACAAATGGAATTAATATGATTCTCAATTAATGCAGTAATGGCGCGATTATTAATTTAAAAAATAATAGAACCAAACTTATATAAAGAGAGAGAGAGAGAGAGAGAGAGAGAGAGAGAGAGAGAGAGAGCGAGAGAGAGTTTTAATTATACTTGGCAACTTTGTGCCCCAAAAAGGCTTTCTTCAGATTTTAGTTTTGAAAAGTGAGCGTAGGAAGTTTGTCAATGAGTACTTGTTAAATGTGATTTCAATAAATTTAAATTTCTCTCTTTAGCATGGAAACGTTTACTTAATTCGCCCCGCCTTTAATCACGGTGTTTCAAAAGTTTAATCGAATAAAATCGTATGAAATTTTATTCGTGTTTCGGTCTCCTCTCCATTAAGCTTAACGAGACAGACGCTAACAGAGTCAAATTCAGCATAGGAGAACCGTTAAAGTATGTAGTATAGTATAAGTTCCACAGTAACAAATATACTTTATAATTAAAAGCATTACATTATAAATATAAGCATGACAGATACAATGCAAATTGTCATGATAAATATTTAAAAAAATGGAAAGAAATCACATATGATGTATACTTTCGTGCGGATCCTTAAATTGGGGTACTGACCGACTGAAGATTCCTCTGGATCAGTGATACCTTATCTAAGTAATTCCAGAGCGAAAGATGACAACATAAATAATTTTAAAATATCAGTACGGTGGCCTTTGGCATTTATCAAAGAAATGATGAGACGATAAAATGATGGCTTCTTGCATATAAAATTAAAACTATAGTCTAGTGTTTTATGCTATCCTTTACTTTCCACTGTCCATTGATGAGTAATTGCGTACGCGAAGCAAGTGTATGTATAGTGTGAGTGAAATCTACTTTTTTTCATTGTACTTTTTTCTATTTTCCTATAAATCTTCTTTAACAACATTTTTTTTGTCAACAGTGACTGGCGTGGGATGGAGTGCCTTGTCTGTTCTATGTTTTACTACTACTACTACTACTACTACTACTACTACTATTCCTGTGTGAAACCCATTACATGTTCATAACTAAGTATGGTACGAAAGTTTTCAGTCTTCTTTATTTTCATTCGCTTCCTTTGCTTCTTTTCTTCTTTCATGGGCTAGCCAAGAGTGGATCATGGGGATCTTTGTTAGCCTGTAACTCTGTAACTCTCTGATGAACTGACTGTCTGCACAAAGAACGGTGGAAGTAGTAGAATTTTGTCCCATATCGGCAAGTTCCATTCCTCATCATGTTGAAACATTTCTAAAGCAACTTCTGCATGATCCTATTTTATAATACTATTCACATATGATTAAATGTCTTTTGAGTTGTTTTATAGTTTCTGACTTACCTTTATTGGAATTATGGGATTCAATTCACTTCTTTTGTTCTTTTATTACTTCTTTCCTACTACTGATGCGACCTTGTCTTCTTTTTTTCACAAAAATCATCGACCCTTCGAAACCACGTTTTTTTATTTGCTTTTTGAATTTTCCTCAAAAGTAATTTGATTTAAACCAATCAACCTGAAGGTGATCAAAACAGTGCAAAAATCTGATCTCAGGATCATATGAAACCCTCGTTGGAAGAAGTGGCTAAGCGACAAAAGTAAAAACGCCAGAAAACGCAGTTAAATATTTCTACGAAATATCTTCAGAAGTTTTCTGGCGTTTTTTTACCTTTGTCGCTTAGCCACTTCTTCCTAGGAGGGCTTCAGTATTAACTCTTACTGTTTAATATTAACAAATTTATTATTATAATTCATTTTTAATATATACTTTACCAAGCCCTCTAAAATTATATTCAAATATCATTTACATATATAATTAATGTATATACTCGTACTAAGCAAAATATCAACCTGAAAGAGGGGTAAAAAAAAAAAAAAAAAAAAAAAACCTTTGGCCATGTCCAAGATCCATGTTGATTTGAGTTGATAACAACTAAGAGTAATTTATTCGCTTGACTTTTAACATCAATTACATACAGTATTAGTAAATATTTTAATATAGTCCATCACGGTTAAATATATAATTTGTCTTTGCCTTAAATTTATACATGTAAAATATTATTTACATGTCGAAACGATGTTCATTTTAGCGTGGCACGTTTTATACAGGGTGTCTCAAAAGTCACTATCTATTTCGGTGACATTAGATGTTTTTTAAAAAAATGCTATGCTGGCATAAAAATATGTACTTCTGGTGCAAATTTGTGTATTTAAAAAAGTTAATTGGTTTATTATCTTGACATGCTTGAACAATTCCTCGAACCTCAACTTCTTACAGATGGCATTCTTGACACAGTAGTTTTTCAGCAGGATGGAGCACCGTGCCATTATGCAATAATTGTACGTGATTATCTTGACAGACGCTTCCCCGGTCGCTGGATTGGTCGTGGAGGAACACAACCATGGGCAGCACGTTCACCCGATTTAACACCATTAGATTTTTTCGCCTGGGGTTTCATTAAGTCTAAGGTGTACACTGGTAGAAGAATTAGTGATGTAGCCGAACTTCGAAATCGTATTACCGATGCAGTTCAGAAAATAACACCTCAAATGCTGGAAAGTGTGTTCCGGAAAACAACTTATCGCTTTGAGCTCTGTAGAGACACTGATGGTCGCCATGTGGAGACAGATAAATAAATAGCACTAATTCTTTGTGGCACTTACTTTGAAATAATATATTTTTCATGTCTTAAACCAGTTTTTCGTAATTCCCATTATTTTTCAAAATAGATAGTGACTTTTGAGACACCCGTTATAATAATAAATAAATTAAAAATAAAATATATATATATGAAAATGAAAAGGTTTATTGGCAGACTATAGTCCATATGACAAATATTATTAATACAATGACAGTTCATATACTAAGGATAGAAATATACAATTGATTAGAAATAATACTGCACTGTCGAAGTTAAGTGGAGCCACAGACAGACGTTTTCGTACCAAGAAGTCCATAGATTAAGGATGATCGGGTTGGTTGATTTTTTAGTTCTTTACATTAGACTGTATTGAGCACGTCTTGTTACCTCCAGGAAGCTCGGGACATTGCGGGTAGCAAACATTTGCGAAGCTGAGCATCTCGGGGTAATGTATGTAAGAGTCTAAAAGACCTGTTGTACAGCAAATTTAGGGTTCTGCCAGAACCTTTTGTATAATTCACCCAGAGTTGCTGTCCGTATATATTACTGCAGAAAGTACGAAAGAGAGTGTCTTTAGCTTCACTTGTACAGAATCGAAAGTTCCTTATGGTCATATTCGCTTCAGCACACAGGCTTCGAGATTGTTTTCTTATATCCGAGTCATCACTGAAGGAGCTGGTAATAGTTTGACCCAAATACTTAAATTCTTGTACTTCCTCAATTACCTCACCATTCATTTTAAACCTTATATCAGCTGGCTGATTACAGCTTTTAGGATGAAAGTGCATAACCTTAGTTTTTGTAACATTAAAAAGAATATGTTTCTGCGAATACTCTTCGCAGACTTTTAGTAGTCGATCCAGACCTTCAACAGAGGGACTTATTAATACCATATCATCGGCATAAACTAAGTTATTTATCCTTGTGTTATCTATACAACATCCCACTGTTGCCTCGTTAAGTGAAGCAATTAATCAGTCAGCATAGGGGAGAGCAAGGAGCCTTTCACAGTGAAAGATTGGTGGAAATACCAAAATTTCAATAAATTTAATATGTACATGGGAACCTTCCTGTCTTCTAGTTTTGCAAATAAAATATTGTGGTTCACCTTATCATATGCCTTACTTATATCTAGGAAACAGCTATAAATAGTTAAATTGAATTACTGTCAATGTATTTAGATATTGTTTCTTTAAGTACATACAGTAGATACACAGGTCAGTTGAGTGGGACCTTTTAAAGCCAAACTGATTAGGAGTTGTCCATAGGAAATCATTTAAACGGAGTAACAAGAGTTTTTCTAGTAGTTTCGAGAAGCAGGAAGTGACAGTAATAGGCCTGTAATTATTGCTGGACAGAATGTCTCCGTACTTGTTTTTGACCAGGGGCAAGATATATACCCTCATGAACTCTGCAGGGATATAGCTATGAGCAAGCATGGCTGATAGGAGCAATGATATATGCAGACATACTACATCATTTGCATATTTTAAGTGCTCATTCGATAAGTCATCTACCCCTGACGCAGAACCAGCCTTTAATATATATATATTACATACACACACACATATATATATATATATATATATATATATATATATATATATATATATATATATATAATATAAATAAAAGAGTATATACATAGTATGAAATAAACACGTGAAAGTAAAGTGGGTTTTCAATAACAGCATTGCATAACATCTGTTGATAAGAGACCCAGACCGGGATGGGATATGGCACAAACATCACTTCTCTCGTCGGCACCATTGCATCATTTGATTGCATTTTCAGAACCGCTGCTCTGGATCAAATATTTTATTTGCTTCCTACTTAACAATGATATGAAATTTATTGGATTTGTGATCACTCTTTTAAACATATATACAGTATATATGTAAAGAATGACGCTTGTGTAGAAGAGGGTTCCGCACAAGATGAGGAGGGAGAACGAACAAATAAAAAATGAGGTTCGTTCTCCCTCCTCATCTTGTGCGGAACGCTCTTCTACACAAGCGTCGTTCTTTACATTAATTATACTGTGTTGTTTGCAGTTAAAATGTACACACACCACACACACACACACACACACACACACACATATATATATATATATATATATATATATATATATATATATATATAATTTATATATATAATTATATACACACACACACGAGTATAATTTTTTTTTTCCAAATCCGCAAATCCTTTCGCTTACCTTTGAAAGGAAGCAGAAAAGTCGAGACGAACGAGCAAGAATAAAGATGCTATTTTGTTACTCCCTTTTACAATGGAACGGGATCAACCACAGCAAATGGACATCAGCGATTCTTACGTGGGAGAATCAGTGAAGTTCATATATATATACAGACAGTATATATATATAATATAATATATATATATATATATATATATATATATATGCGTTTTTATTCTTCGTATACAAGAAATTTTAAATTTACTCAATGGACATCAAACAAGAAAGCGCTCCGCAACTGAAAATTATGATCTGGTTTATCTGGATAGTTCCTATTTCTGGAATTGGACACAATTTCGTCCATTCTCGTAATTGAAGGTTATTGAATGAAGTTGCTGGTCATGTTAAAATAAATAATAAATATCAAAAGAGAAACGGTTTTCAGGTCAACAAATGAAATTACTTTTCAAGTCGAGGAGGGCTGTATAGATCGTGTAGCTGTCAGGAAATGTCTTTTCTTAACCTATAACAGATCAGGTTGGGAATATTACATCCTTTGAATCTATTTTTTATATAATTTTCTGAAAGCCTGTTTGAGGGTTAAACGATCGTTATACTTTAAAGCTGCAAAAGGTGTTTTGTGGACGAAAATGAAAAAACAAAAAAAAGACCACTTGGCATCGAAGGATCAAAAATTATGTCTCACCAAAGGAATTTAGTTTGGACCTAAAATGTTGAGAGAGAGAGAAGAGAGAGTTACAAGGAGTTACAAGGAAAAGAAGTACCTCAAAAGGCCTTGCGGCCCATACCGAGGAGGTACCAATGGCAACGGGTGCAAAGAAAAATTTCCTACACCTTCAAATAGTGTGCAAGATTCGGTTAACCTTTTCTTCAACTGATCCATAGAGGAACTGTTCCCAACTTCTGAAGGTAACCTGCTCCACGTGTCAAAGATCTTATACGTAAAGTAATTCCCACACACACTAGTCCTAAACCGTTTCAAATCCAACTTCCAACCATTGTTGCGAGTTGGGTTATCATTTAAACTAATCATGCTTCTAAAATCGACATCGTTGAATCCGCGTAAGAGTTTGAAAACCTCGATGAGTTGACTGCGCAGCCTCCGAGTTTCCAGCGAAAACAAATTCAGGGCGCGTAAGCGTCGATTATAGCCCATATGCCTAACGGAATGGATTAACTTTGTGGCCCTCGCCTGCACTCACTCCAGCCTCTCAATATCTTTCCTGAGGGTGGGCGACCAGAACTGCACAGCATACTCCAGGTGCGGCCGAACCAGGGAATTGTACAGAGAGAGCACAATCTCCTTGTTCCGAAATCGAAATTGCCTCCTGATATAACCCAACAACTTCTGGGCTTTCTTTTCCACCTCTACGCACTGTTTGGTAAACTTAAGGTCGCTGCTAATTAGCACACCCAAGTCTTTTTCCAAATCAGTGGCCTCCATATTACTCCCCAACATGGAGTAGTCCGACTTGGGATTGGCGTAGGCAATGTGCATCACCTTGCATTTGCCCAAGTTAAACGGCATTTGCCATTTTTCGGACCACTCTCCTATCCTACGTAGGTCCGCACGCAGTGGCTTGATCGCCTCTGGCGTCCCAACATTGGCCCCAAGCTTCGTGTCATCAGCGAATTTGGCGATCCTACTGACGATGCCGCCGTCGATATCATTTATGTAAATAATAAACAACAGTGGCCCCAAAACGGAAACCTGAGGAACCCCACTAGTGACCGAGGCCCAACCCGAACTAACCCCTTTAATTACAATCCTCTGCCGCCTATTCTTCAGCCAGTTTTCAATTCAGCTACCTACTTCTCCACCAATACCCAGCGCGCGGACTTTGGCCATAAGCCGCCGGTGAGGTACCTTATCAAAGGCTTTCTGGAAGTCAAGATAAAGTATATCAATCGCCCTACTCTTATCATACTCACTCCACATGACGTGGAAAATCTCGAGCAAGTTGGTGAGACACGACCTATGCCGTCTAAACCCATGTTGGGAGCCCCCAAGCAGCTTGTAGGAATCCAAATGGTCAACGATCTTATCCGCTATTATCCCCTCTAATAATTTACCTACAACTGAAGTGAGACTAATGGACGATAGTTCCCTGGACTTTCGTGATCCCCTTTCTTAAAGATAGGGGTCACGTTGGCTTCCCTCCAGTCACCAGGCACGTGGCCCGTCTCCAACGATTTGTGGAAGACTGTAGCCACCTGGTCGCGCAACTCCCGCAACACTCTGGGGAGGAACTAGTCTGGCCCAGGAGCCTTAAACACGCTTAGTTTGTCTATTCTATCGGCAACGACTGTCGTGGTACACCGAACACTATCCAGGCCAGCACCTTCGTGCCTGACGCCTGGCTCGGGGATGACGCGGGTGTCCTCCCTGGCGAATACTCTCGCAAAGTGCTCATTCAGCACATTAGTGATGTCCGCGTCGGAGGTCCGCAGAGCGCCGCTTCGGTCCTTTATCATGCTTCTAATGGGCTTTTTACTATTAACATAACTAAAGAACTCCTTAGGGTTCCCCTTGCAGAGGCTTGCCATCCTGAGTTCTTCGTTACGTTTCGCTTGCCTAACCTTCGCCTTCACTTCCCTGCACAGGCGGACATACGCCTCAGTGTTCTCATGGGAACGATTGGCCTTCGCCCTCCTATACGAGGCTTTCCTATTTCGGATAACCGAAGCGATGTCACGACTGAACCACTTAGGCTGCGTTGAAGCGGGGGTGACCGGTTTTGAGGATATGGCAGCAGACTGCAGCACCATAAACTTGTCCCGGAATGCACTTCACACTTCCTCAACATCGCCAACCACCTCTAACCCCATCTCACCTACGCTATCCCGGAGGCTAACAAAGTTCGCTCGCCGTAGATCGAGCTTACTGCCTCTCGAGTTACTACGCCTTACCCGAGGGACGCGCGCACAACCTAATCAGACCGTGATCACTCTCGCCCAACGATTCTTCAACGGTGAGGCCAGTGACGAGGTTGTCTTCAGTCGTGAACACTAAGTCTAAAACGCTTTCGCCTCGTATAAGCCCATTGACCCACTGAGTGAGGAAGTTCTCATCAGCAAAGTCAACTAGCCTCCTCCCTTCGGCATCAGCAGTCCTGTCTTCCCACTTTATGCCGCGACAGTGGAAGTCTCCTAAAACTACACACACCCTCTCCCCCTGGCAGGCTACGGACTTCGGTGTACAGGGCTGTATCCTCCTCGAGGAGGAGATACGGAGGTCTGTACACCAAGATTAATCTATAGTTCGTCCCTCCCACGTTCAGATCGACGCCAAGCAGCTCCCGTTCCGATCGGAACTGGCAGTCAACCGGACTCAACGTGTCCCTCACGTATATTAGTACCCTTCCCCCCTCCCCACGGGGAAGGGGGGAGGGAGCAGTTGGGTTCTTAATAAATAAAAGGTTAACAAAATACGAAAGATTTCTACTGAGCAATGATGATAGGCTCGTAGGAAATAAATTTCATATAAACAAAGAATGCAATTTGATTGTAAACTGTTATTTACCATACAACAGTGGCAGGAATCTAGACAAATATAGTGATATCGAGTCAAAATCTCTTTCCTTTCCGGTCACTCCAATGTTACACTTTGTATTTACCCTTATTATCGGCCTTCAATATGTAAATTAATCCAGCCAGGTGCCGACCTCACGTTCAAAGCATATACATACAACATACATACATACATACATACATACATACATATATTATATATATATATATATATATATATACACAGGGTGGGCCAAAAGTCTGGATCCATAGGAAAATATTTATTTTAATACATAAATTACAACAAATGGTAAATACTTAAAATGAATATCAACTTTAACTCGTAAATGCGTATCCGTGATACTGTACAGTAGTTCGTACTCCAGTATAAACAACAAATTATAACAAATGCTCAAATTGGCGGCCTCTGACATCGAGACACTTAGGGATGGAATTTATGATTTTAATAATTCTTCGAATTGAAGTTCTCGAGATACGTGTTTCATTTGATAATCTTCTTGTTGACTTTACTGGACTATTCGTTAAAGTTTCACATACCATTGCAGAGGTATTTTCATCAGTTGCAGTTTTTGGACGACCAGAACGCCGTTCGATCATGTACTACACTTCCTGTTTCTTTGAAACGTTTTAAACAACTTGCCAACAGTCGCATGTGTTACTGGATGCTTATCAGGATGATTTCTATTGAATTCGGTAGCAACTTCTCTGTGTGTAGCGCCCTGTCTTGCGTACATGAGCACAAGTTCTACCCGGTCTTCTGTTGTTAGATTCGAAGCCATTTCTGGGCTGAAATAAAAAAAGTATTACAGTTTTATTGGCTACCTTAAAGGGTAACAGTGCCAAAAAGGTTAAATACCCCTGATCCAGATGATGTAGCGACTCTTAGTTAATTCGGATCCAACGTAAGGCTGTAGGTTCGGGACGGTCTTTCCACCACAAGATAGTAGATGCTCCAAAGGGAGTTAAAGAACTTTATCAAATAATTACACACACACACACACATATATACATATAATATATATATATATATATATATATATATATATATATATATATATACATATGAAAATTATTTCACGAAAGTAACACGTGAAAAATATTTATGATGAATAAAACCACGAAGGAAAGGAAACACAAAAAGGTGCACCTTTTTGTGTTTCCTTTCCTTCGTGGTTTTATTCATCATATATACACCACATATATATATATATATATATATATATATATATATATATATATATATATATATATATATAATATATATATATCCAAATATATATATATATATATATATATATATATATCCAAATATAACAACATATTACATATTCCTAACATATTTCAACAGCATTACAAACAAACCTGGAAGCAGGATTTCTAAATTGAAAATTAATATTAAATTTATGTTCACATTTAATATATACTTTTTCTCTAATATTTCATATTATAAAGTTGGATTTAGGGAATTCTTACGAAAATAACAAATTAGGAATCTGTCCACGTTTCTATAAAATTTCATAAACTTTCCCCAAACCGAAAAAAAGCCATTCAATTCATACATTTTGGTGGTAAAACAACGATAATTTTTTTTTGGCGTGTGTGTTGGGGGGGGGGGGGGGGGGTTCCAAATCTGTGAGGTTATATTGGAAAAACTTACTGTCTCTTGGAATTGAAAGCGAGATTGCAGGTGCTCTGTTTTTTAATTTCATTTAACAAATTGCTTCTTGTGGATTCCATGAACAATGTCGAATTTCATAATATCGAGGTTCGATCTTATTAGGCATGTCGACATTATTCCAGATCGACCTCATGTTGGTGTTGGTGTTGGTGTTGGTGTAGGTGTAGGTGTAGGTGTAGGTGTAGGTGTAAGGGTAAGGGTAAGGGTAAGGGTAAGGGTAAGGGTAAGGGTAAGGGTTTGAAATTTTAATTTTCAAATGAAAAATTTCGGTGAAAGTCACTTAACCTAACCTAACCTAATTTAACCCTTTAAGGCTAGAATTATTTGTCGGGTTAAGTTACAAATGCGTGTATGTGAAACGTATTAAATTTATACCGGTCTTCCTAAAAGGGTTAAACTTAACATGAATTGAACCGACATGCTTAAGGCCAAGCTCTTTAACATTTGGCATATTTAAAAATGTGAGTCTCAACATTATACATATTGACAATGTGCAGTTTAATTTTGTTGCTCTACACCTTCCTTATAATTTTTAAAAATATTTATATATTCACTTGTGTTCTTGTTTTGCATCCTCAGCAGTAGACTTATCTAACGATCTACTTTATGGTAGGCCCTTTGGTGCAGTTGGGTTCTTAATAAATAAAAGGTTAACAAAATACGAAAGATTTCTACTGAGCGATGATGATAGGCTCGTAGGAAATAATTTCATATAAACAAAGAATGCAATTTGATTGTAAACTGTTATTTACCATACAACAGTGGCAGTAATCTAGACAAATATAGTGATATCGAGTCAAAATTAAGACAAATTTAAGTCACTATAAAAAATATATATCATATATATATATTCTCAATGTATAATAATGGGGTACTTTAATGCCGATGTGAAGTTGGAATTTTTTATAGAACTGGGTACCATGTACACCGTACAGTCAGTTAACTTAAGATGAGTGACATATAATTATTAGATATGAATAGCAATAATTTTACGTACGTTAGCGAAATAAATGGTGGCATGAGATGGATTGATTACTGTTTCACTAGTGATAATTTAAAGGATCTTATTGTCAATGTTCATACTTTGCATGGTTTCCCTATCTCAGATCACAGACCAATAAAACTAGTAATTAATTTTATCAACTTATATAACATACCATATAACAATAATTCATTAGGTAAAAATAAACGTGTCGACTGGACAAAGGTTAATATGCTGCAGAAAATAGAATATTGTAACTTGCCTGTAGTAATTCCTGTTCAAATGATTCTCATTTTAGACTTTTTGATAAGTACAGGGTGATTCACTCGCTGGTAGCCCCAGAGTATCGCTAATACAGTACTCTGGGCCTACCAGCGAGTGAATCACCCTGTATTATAATGATATAATATCCATACTAAGGGAAACAGGAAGGCCTTGGAATAAATCGTACAATTGACATACTAAAATTGTTCCTGGATAGAATGATTTTTTGTTCCCCGTAAAGAAAATCAAAAGATGTCTACGATAGGACCGAGGTCGACCGAGAATAGGTCCAGTTTACATGAATACGAGTAGAAGTATGGGTCAATATTAAGCACCCAAAAGACGATGTAAACAGGAAGATCCTAATCGAACGGCAAAAGCCTGCGAAGTCAATTTAAATAATATCAATCAATTTTGAAAATTTCTTAAGAAGGAAACGGGTGCCAAGAATGCCAATCACAGTAACAACTGATAGAGTGTCTGGGGAGGAAGAAATAGCTAGGTTATGGAGAAATCACTACTCAAACATCTTTCACAGCGTGGGAAGAGTTAATCTTAATGTAGATTGTAATGGAACATCATTAGGGGGATTTAATGAAAATACGGAGACTTCAGTTCCTGAAATTAAGAGTCCAGTTAAAGAGTTAACGACAGGTTCTCCCCCAGGTATAGATGAACTATCGAATGAGCATCTAAAGTATGGTAATGACAAGTGGAATTTTCATATCTCATTGTTGATCTCAGTCATGCTTACTCATACAGTAGTTTATTACTGAAGAGTTTATAAGGGTATATACTGTATATATCGCACTCTTTATCAAAAATAAATATGGGAACATTCTATCCAGTGATAATTGCCTCCTGCTTTTCAAAATTACTTGAGAAATACTTACTACGCCGATTAAATTATTATTTTTGGATGGCTCCTAATCACTTTGGTATTAGAAAGCCCGATTCAACTGATCTGTATATTTATGTATTTATAGTTGCTTCTTGGATATAAGCAAAGTATATGATAGAGCGAATCACAAAATTCTATTTAAAAAATTAGAAGACAGGAATGTTCCAGTGTATGTTTTAAATATACTGAAATTTTGGTACATCCACCAAAATGTTATGGTTAGGTAGAACAATATATTCTCCGAATGTTTTGGTTCTTCATGGGGAATTAGACAAGATTCTTGGCTTTCTCCTCGGCTGTTGAACGTTGAACTTAATTACTTCTCTTAATGAGGCAAAAGTTGGATGTTGTATAGATAAAATAAGGTTAAATAATATCATATAATCGGCATAGACCAAGTTAAGAACTTCAATTAAAGTTTTGAATTATCTTATAAAAATTTATGAATTATATTCGCAAAACCATATTATCATCATGGTTTTAATGTTACTAAAACTGAGGTTATGCAATTCTATCCTTCTTCTGCAGCATTATTAGTCCCATTTATATGGGGTTGCTGTTGCGGATACTTCTCCTCCAGTCAGCCCTATCCTGCGCCATCTCCTCCGTCAGGTTTTTCTCGCTCATGTCCATCCTGATGCGATCTCTCCACCTCATCCTCGGTCTTCCTCTTTTCCTCCTCCCGGGCACTTCCATAGATAACACCCTCCTCCCAACGTAGTTCTCGTCTATTCTCATTACATGCCCATACCATGCCAGTCTTCTCTCTTGAGCCTTCTTTGAAGTTCCCGTAACTATCACCACCCACTTGACTCCGTCGTTCCTTATCCTGTCTCTTCTAGTTACACCACACATTCACCTCAGCATCCTTATCTCCGCAACCTCCATTTCCTCTCATGGCACTTCTTAATTGGCCATGATTCAGCCCCATACAACACTGCACGCCTCACAACTGCCTTAAACACTTTACTTTTCAGCGTCATAGGCATCCTCCTATCATACAATACTCCCGAAGCCCTCCTCCAGTTATTCCATCCTCCTTTTATTTGTGGTTGATCTCTCCCATTATCTCCCCACTTTCTTCCATCACTGAGCCCAGATACTTGAGTTTCCGCACCTTATTCAGTACCTGCTCTTGAAGAGCAACCCTGGCCTCTTGATCTTCACCAGCCCCACATACCATGTATTCTGTTTTCGTCCTACTGATACGCAACCCTCGCTCCTCAAGCACTCTTCTCCAATTTTCCAACTTTACCTCTAAAGCCTCTCTGGTTTCTGCACACAGAACATGTCATCCGCAAACAACATGCTCCACGGCGCCTCATCTCTCACTCCCTCTGTGATGACATCCATAACTACATCAAACAAAAACGGGCACAGCGCGGACCCCTGATGCAAGCCGACACTCACTTGGAACTCCTCCGTCATTCCAACACTCGTCTGCACTCTCGTTGTTGCTCCTGCATACATATCTTGCACTAACCTTATATACTTCTCGGGCATCCCCCTTTCCCTCATACACCTCCATACCTCCTGCCGAGGTAGCAATTGCATCCTGAAAGCTCAAAATCACTCGTCTAAAATTATTTTCAAAATGAAAAGTGAACCAAGGAGCATGTACAAGAATTTATGTAACTGGGTCAAATTATCACCAGCTCTTTGAGTAACGACTCAGACATAAGAAAACACTGTCGAATTTTCTGTGCAAAAACAAACATGAAAGGCGGGTAAACTATGGTAATTTGTACAATGTAAAAAGTGTTGCCTGGGATATCTTATGAAAGTTCAGAGAACACAAACGAATTCATCGTCCGTTGCAAAGGACTTACTTAGGACATCATCAGTAAGACAATAAGAAAATTACTGAAGGCAAGAAACTTTACAATAGAGCGAACTTTCTAATTTATCTTTCTTTACTATAATGGAGTTGATTCTGTCTATCTATCTGTGGAAAAAGTCGCAGTAAATAATTTCATACCGAAGATTTTGAAAAGAAATTATTAAGCTTAATATTTACTTTAAGTTCACGAGGAACTTAGATTTTTAATGCAGCTTCACAAATTTTGACACTGGGTTCGGATGTGAAGTTTAAGATTTTTATGGCTGCGTTCTTTCCTGTAATTTTATTGACCGAATGACTTTTCTCTATTTCACAAAAGTGGATGGAATTTTTTAGAATTGTCCACAGACTGCTTAAACTGGTGATGATTATTAGAATTACTGTAGAGTAGGTGTTGATATTAGATGTACGTTACGTTAGATTCGATGTTTATGTTAGAATAAGGAAATACAATTACTTGAAACAAGAATTTTTTTTTCCATTTCCTTTTTCCTGTTTGTATAAGCAATTGTTGGAATTAGATGGGACCGAAGGTTCCAGGTGCCAGGTTCCAGGTTCCAGAAATTGCTCACTTGATCCTTCACTGTCAACAGAGTCTTCTCGTATCATTACAGAATGTACTCAAAAAACACCAATAGAACACCTGCACACAGAAACAAAAATACTGAAAGTTAGAGAACATTCAGATATGAATTGAACACAATTCATGGCAGCAGCGACAACTAACCCACAACAATCATGCACAATCATGCACCAACACCTCGCACCATTAGCACCCAGAGAGAGATTATAACCAAATACTCCATTCCATACCACGCCCCACAGACATCACACAGTACAGAAAACACATACACACACACACAGTCACACACCTAACCCACAAAGCACTGACACGACTCGGTCCGAATGCGGTCCTGGGTGCGAAGCTGCCACCCACTGACAGGTCAGAGACCAGCCTGAGCAGATCGGATCGAGTTAACTTAGCACGATTCCGATGTGTACATTACCCCAACTTACAGTCATATAAACACAGACTAGACAACTCCATAGACGACACCTGCCACCTGTGCCAGGACACACCACAAACAATTGAACACATTATGACAGACTGTACCGCTAGGGTGTGTCAAATTTTTCAACTTTCAAATTCCAAATATGAGGGGTGCTAAAACGTTGCAGCATGACTTAGGAATTCTAAAGATATTTTTGTTAATTTAATATAATTTAGTTTTGCATGGTAAGAAGCTACATAAAAATAGTGACTTTTTTTACTTTTTTGTGGATTATATAATAATTATTATATTAATAATTATATATGCTGTATATATAATGCACTGCTGTTTTTGCTTATTTCACAGGTTGAAACATGTTCATCAGTGTGCTGAAGATTACTTGTCCGTCAGTGCTACCATCCTAACCAGTGGGAATTGACCTACAATGGCTTCTAAAAAGAGGACAAGACTGGGGACATTCACACATATGAGCAACCTAATTGGAACTGGTAGAGAGTTGTTGCCCTCTGAACTCCCAACTCTGCGAGACGTTCTGAAATATGGGCTACTGCTAAGAGAACAAAGTGGTGAGGATGTGAGAAACTACCCAGCAGCCAGTCTTGCAAAGGACATTTACCTTAAAGTGCTTGAAAAGTGGGAACGAGCAAACAGTTATTTTGTAGCCCCCGTTGTAAATTCACGAGTCACAATCTTAAACAAGATCCAAGAGAGCTGGGAGCAGGCCAAAAACATATCTCTTGGGAGAGGAAAGCTACATGTCAAACAGGCTTTCATTGCAAAACTTGACAAGCTTTTTGACATCCTCAGTTGCAAGTGTAAAATTGTTCTCTGCTCTGAATTTGGCTGCCTTGCAGATGCTGGTTGCAAAAACGAAACTCACATTAACTGTACATGCCCTAGGGAGATGAAGATCCCTGTGAAGGAACTTGCTTTCATTAAAGGTCAGAGAGACAAGTCTGGTTCTATTGGACCACATCAGATTGGCTTGCCAGATCAACCTGAGCACAACAGACAAGTCAAAAAGCAGAAGCGGCAAGAAGACGAAAGAAGAAGGCTTGCTGAATATAAGAAACGAGTAAGCAGGATGTTTCAATGCCATCAAATGAAATAATTTTCTCTGATGAAAATGAAGAACAAATAGCTGATGCTCAAGATGGAAAGGATGGAAGTTATGAAGTGACATTAGAAATACCAAGCACGTCTTTAACTTCCAATAAAAAGCCAGAGTACAACACATTAGAAATACCTAATGGTGCTATGCATAGCATCAGATATGGTGTTGGCCTGCGTGCCACAGCTGCCATCACCACTGCTGCCTTTATGGATGCTGGCTTGATCACTGAAGAAGACAAGAGACTTGTAGTTGATCACAATAAGTCAAGAGGGCCCAAAAAAAGTTATGAGATCTCTGGACAGGAATTTGATGATCTTTGTAAGAAGGGTGAAATTGACTGCATCTTCTTTCACGGCCGTCAAGATACAACTAAAGTTATGCTGAAAGCAGACAATTCAGATCGTCAGTTCCCCAGTCATCAACGAAGAGCATTATTCTGTGTGCAGTGAGCCAGGTGGAAGATATCTCTACCACTTCACTCCTGAGAAAGGCTCAACGAGAAAAAAACCTGATGAAGTTATTGCTGATAATCTTGAAGATTTCATGAAGAAGAAGGGCATTGATAAAAGCCTGCAGGCCATTGGAGGTGATTCTACAAATGTTAACACTGGCTGGGAGGGTGGTTCCATGCATTGGTAGAGGTCAAGCTTTGCCGTAAGCTGATCTGGTTGGTTTGTGCCCTCCACACTAACGAGTTACCCCTGCGACACTTGATCACAGCACTGGATGGGAAGATCTTGTCTAACAACAGTGGACGGGTAACATTGGCAAGATGCTAGACACTGCAACCGAACTTGAAATTGATCCTTCATTCACCAAACTCTCAATTGGAGAGCCTCTTACTTCACTGAGTGACAATGTCGTAAAGGATCTCTCTACTGATCAAGCGTACGGGTATAGGATCACACAGGCCATAAGGACAGGAGAACTTCCCACAGATCTGGCCCTTCTTGAAATTGGTCCAGTGAGCCATTCAAGGTGGTTGACAACAGCAAACAGGCTTTGTCGCATATGGGTTTCAAAACATGGCCTTAAAGGCAAAACCCTCAACAACTTAAGACTGATAGTGGAATACATTGTTGGTGTGTACTACCCAGTGGTGTAGTGCTGTGGGAACGTGTGGGAACGGCGTTCCCTTACTTTTTTGGTAGACGGAACGGCGTTCCCTTACTTTTTTTGGTAGACGGAACGGCGTTCCCTCACTATTTCAAATAAATCCGAACTTACAAATCTCTAACGTCATGAAATTTTAATTCCCACCCCTAGAAGAAATATGAGAAAGAATCATTAACTGCTTCATTTCTTTCAGCTTCGACTGAGGCAATGCTAGCCTATAAAGATCTAGTGAAATAGTCACCACGGCGTACCAGTTGTTAACTTTCTTTTAGTTAATCATTCCAGTTGTTAGCTATTTTTATTGATCGTACTGGATGTCGTATATCTAATGACACTGGAAATACTGCATCTTCAACCTTGGAATATATCCTAATATCCAGTGCATATGACCTCAAAATATCCCTGAAATTGGTGAGATTTCAAAAGATTTCCCGGGGGCTTACAGTGCCCCCGGACCCCCAGCTGTATGGGCTCCCGCGCTCGCCACTGTCCCCCCGCATCTGAGTAACACTTTCAAAATGCGTTCCCTCACTTCTTTATTAGCACTACACCACTGGTACTACCCCTGTTGGTTCAACATCAAAGTAAAACACTCTTGGGTGGAAGGCCCACGCCACATCTTGTTTCAGCTGCGGCTAGTTAGGCTGCAAAAGAAGGCTGTAGTGGATGCTGTTTTGCCAACCATCAAGCGCTCAGCATGGTATGCATTCAGCGAAATGATAATCAGACACTCTTGTGCTCAGATGACAGTGAGGAGAGGAGAGCTGGTGTCCAAAAGATTGTTGACATGGGGGTGGAGATGATGACACACTTGGAGATCTTTCTGTACGTCCCAGGAAGACACCTTCCATCAACCCCAGTGCTTCTTCCGTGTTGGAGCTGACAGACTGGTCTGACGGGGTATTTGAACCTCCTTTGACATGTAAACTGACTACAGCGGAAGTAAAGAAGTTCTTTACAAGCCTATGCAAGTTCCACAGTGGCCCTGTCATGCTCAGTCATAGAGAGGTGTGTGAAACAAGTCACAGAGGCAGCAGGCAGGGTGTATACACATGAGAAACGTGAGGGCTATATCAGAGGCCAAGAAGCAAGTCGGCGGCTGATGTCCAAGAACGAATCAAAGCAAGACTTGATGAAACTTGTTGTTTAAATATTTTTTTTTACTGATTCTTTACTTTCTAATGTTGTTTTATGATTACAAGGATATGTTTTATGATTACTAGGATATGTTTTATGCAGAGAAACTAAAATTTTTATAGCATTACCTGACATTTTGAGAGCTAAAATTATAAATGTTGTTTTCCGAGAGCAATTTGTGCGCTTTTTAATCAAACGTAGATTTACCAAGCTAAGTGTTGAGCAATCACAAAAATAATAGCAGATTTGAATTCTTCACATCCAAAAACATATTTTTAAAAGTCCAAAGCTGGGCACTTGCGTTATTTTTTGCGGTACTGCGGTACTGCGGTAC
The DNA here is from genome assembly GCA_023014485.1 of Bathynomus jamesi. NCBI lineage: Eukaryota > Metazoa > Arthropoda > Malacostraca > Isopoda > Cirolanidae > Bathynomus > Bathynomus jamesi. Next base: position 51,965 of record JAJOZX010006456.1, on the reverse strand, counting down.
TACCGCACTACCAAACCGGTACCGCATAACGCAGTACCGCAAAGGATCGCTGAAAGTACCGCAGTACCGCTACCGCATTCAAATTTCCCGCGGTACTTTCCGCGGTACCGACAAACACGACTTTTCAAAAAATTAACACTTTTTTTGAAGTAAACCTTATTACAGGAGTACAGTAAGACGAATGCTGCGTGTGTTGCATCAGCCTAACTCTAGACACGTTAAGTTTTTCGTTCAGAACATGTTACGTTGCCATCCTATCACAACGCCTCAGTGCAGTGCTTGCTTTTGAGCCGGTTGCACGTGTGTTACATTTCTGTGACAAAGATCGATTTTTAGCCATTATGGCAGAAAGTTCAGGTGCGAAATCGCCGATATGCAATTTCTGAAAATATGTGCTATTACTTGTGTTGTTCTTGTGTGCAGTACCGCAGTACCGCAGTACCGCGGAACGCACCAGGGGGACCTGAAAAAGTACCGCAGTACCGCGTAACGCACCCCCAAATTTTGGTACCGCGCCCACCACTGTTTAAAACCCCTCAGTGAAGGAATTGGCAAACATAAATTTTCACCTCCCAAATTGACACACCCTAGTGAGTGTACCGCTTTAGCACAACAACGAACACAACACAACATCACTAGTGCGCTGAACCTCTGGTCCACTCCGGAGGAGGCGATCGGTTACCCGCGTGCCGCCGGTTTGCTCGATCAGGGTGGGCTGATCGGCTAACCAACAACAACAAAGTCTTCTTCTAATTTCCATTATTTTTACAATATAATTTTTGATACTTTGTTTTTTTATATTCTCTACTCCCATCATCTCCCCCACTATGTTTCTTAGTTTTTCACAATGAAACAAGTGTTCTGTCGTATCATTCTCTCTCCTGCATACTTCACACATCATGTCCTTATATTTTCCTTTATAGTTTTCTTTCACCTCTACCATATTTAATCGGATTTCCATTATAATCTTCATATCCTTTTCTTTCATATTTTCAATATATGATTTTCTTTTAAATTCATCAATGAATCTCTGTTTTTTCATTTTAGTTTTCCTCTTTATTAGTTCTTCCTGTAAAAATTCATTAATTTTTTGTCGTACACCTTTCTTTAATTCGCTTTTTTTCATCATTTTCAAGTCCTCTAATGTTACTCTATATAATTTACACATTTCTATCACTTCCTTTGCCCAACATCCTGGGTATGGATTTTTCAACTCATCTTCGGTTATCATTTTAATTAATCTATCCTCATTTGAGTTTAATATATTGTTCATTAGCTTTATCTTCTTGTATCCAATTTTTTCTTTGACTGGCCACACTCCTAATTCAGCTAATAATCCCCAATATGGGTTACCACATTTCATTCCCGTTATTTCCCTTAGAATTCTTCTCTGCATTTGTTCCACTTCTTCAATATCCTTTGTCCTTGTTCTCGTCATGTTTCCATTCCATAAAATATTGTACGTACTATTATGGTTTCATACAATTTTATTTTCACCTTCAGTGATCAATGGCCCACTGTAGCTGGATCTCCATATCTTTTTAGATCTGCTATCATGAAATTTATCTCACTTTTCTTCTTTTCTATATGTGTGTGTTTGGTGATCACCTCTGCTACTGAACCATTGTCCCAAATACTTGTATTTTTGCACTTGTTCTATACTTCCCATTTTCACTTTGTTAATTGTTCTCATTTCAGGTACTTTTCTTCTCACCACATTTATTGTCATTACTGCTGATTTCTCTTTTTTTATTATTAAATGTAAATTTTGTTAGTATTTCCATTGATCTACAATTACTAATTGCTTTTTCTATTACTCCTAAGTTACTTGATGCCTGCCTTATATCATCCATAAATATACATGATTGAATTTTTATTTCCCTTATTTTTGTCAGGCATTTACCCATATTATTTACTCTATCTGTGTCCACTGAGCACAGTCTGTGTCCCAAAGACGTGCCTTGTTTGACTACCTCTTCTATATTTCTTGGTCTTGTGTCACCTAAAGGTGTTTTTAATTGTATTGTGCCATTTTTGTTTAAGTTGTATATTAGTAGTGCTTCTTCTGGGCCTACTACTTTTGATTCTTTTTTGATGTAGTCCTTCAACTCTAGCTTGTCAAAATATTTTACAGCATCCCCATACCAAACATATGTATTGTTACCTAGATATTTATTATAGTCAATTATTGCATTCAACGTTAATACAGTATGTGGTTTATTGTTGATTTCCCTTCTATTCCTCCACATTGGCACATACTTAATTCCCGATTCCAGTCACTTCTCTTCTTATTTAGTCTAACTTTCTCAAAAATTGTACTAACTATACTTGTCATGAATATCCCTCTCCTATTATCTATGTCCATTCTATCACCACTTTTGTAAATTTATATTTTCATATTGTTCCACTGTTCTGGGATATTGTAAGTCTTAAGAATTACATTGAATAGTTTTGTCAGACTTCCCATCCAGCATTCTTCATTATACTATTGTTCCATCCTTGTTGGTCTGTTGACTTCTTATTTTTTAACTTTCTCATAACATTTTCAACATCCTCATTTGTAATGCTATTTATGGTATATCTATCCTCTACTACGGCTTTAATAGTTTCCAGGTGTAGTTCATTAATCTCTTCAGTTTTTTCTCTTCCTTAATTTCTGCCTTATTTGTAATATGTAGATTATGGTAAAAATCTTCATATACTTTCGATACTTCACTGGTTTCTTCTACAATTTTTCCTTCTCTATTTTTTAGAGCTCCTCGTTCCACCTTTGTATTTCTGTCCATATCCTTTATAAATTTCCAAAATGCTCCATTATCCAGTCCTCCTCTTCCTTTTAACCGTTCCATTGTCTTAATTATTTTCTTTTGATTTTTTCCTCCTCTATCATCCATTCCTCTATCAAACTCACTTGCTTCTTGCTTTCTTCTTTTCTTCTTCACTATTACTCCAGTCATAACTTCTTATAAATTCTTTTTATCTTTTTTAATTTCTTTACAAATATATTTTCTGGTTCGTTCATCTGCTACATTGATTGGCAAGAAATTGCTTACAGTCTATTCGATGTTTAGTTGACCTTTCTTGGCTTTACTAATAAAGAAGCTTGCTGCTGTAATGTAATTTTACACCACAGGTCTAGAGCTAAATGGGCCCGTAGGGTCCATCTTTAGCTAGTATATTAAATAGTTTACATTTTCTATTTTTGAAAGAAAGAAGCTACAAATAAAATATGGATTTAGTATTATGGTTTTATTTACTTTAATTTTAAACTTCTCGTATTTGAGCATGTTTAATTAAATGTTGTTTAGCTTAATTTTTTTTTCTTTGCATTCATCTATTCTCATTTACTGTATTATTTGTCTATAGCTGTAATATTAATGATAAGGTTAATTGGAAGGAAATAAATCCCATAAAATATCTACAAACATGAAATAAACAAATATTAAATTAGTCTTCTTCTTCCGCAGCTTATTATCCCATCTTTATATGGGGTCGCTGTTTTTGGTTCGTCTTCTCCACTCTCCTCTGTCGTATACCACGTCCTCCTCCAAGTCCTTCTCCCTGATGTCCGCCACCACACAGTCCCTCCATCTCGTCTTCGGTCTTCCTCTTCTTCTCCGTCCCGGCAACTCCATCTCCTGCACTCTGCGCCCCACATACTCATCCTCTCTTCTCCTGACGTCTCCACACCACCTCAGCCTGGCCTCCTGCACCTTCTTAGATGCTTCCGCCACCTTCACTGTTCCTCTTATATGCTCATTTCTGACCCTATCCCTCCTCGTCACTCCACACATCCATCTCAACATCTTCATTTCAGCGACATCGATTTTTCTTTCATTGCTCTTCTTCATTGGCACAGTCTCCATTCCATACAACATTGCCTGCCTCACCACTGTTTTGAATACCTTTCCCTTCAATTTCACTGGGACCCTCTTATCACAGAGCACCCCTGATACGTCTCTCCAGTTCTTCCACCCCGACTGTATTCTACAGTTTATCTCTCTCTCTGCTCCCCCCTCTGCATCCACTGTTGACCCCAAGTATTTAAAATACTCCACCGTCATAACACGCTCTCCACTCAATGTCACTTCCCCTCCTCGGTCCTGCTGCACATCACATCTCATATATTCGGTCTTCTTTCGGCTAATTCTCATCCCCCAACTTTCCAACGCCTCTCTCCAATTTTCCAACTGCTGCTCCACCTCCTCTTTCGTCTCCCCACTCAACACAACATCGTCTGCATACATCATGCACCACGGCGCCTCCCCTCTAATCCTGTCCGTCAACACATCGAATACCACATTGAAAAGGAAGGGGCTCAAAGCTGATCCTTGGTGCAGACCAACTTCCACCCCAAAGCTCTCTGACACACCCACGCTACTCCTCACCTTAGTTGTTACTCCCCTGTACATCCCCTTGATCAGTTTAACATACTTCTCCGGTACCATCTTTTCCCTTAAGCATCTCCAAACTTCCTGCCGTGGTATCCTATCGTATGCCTTCTCCAAGTCAATAAAAACCATGTGCAACGCCTTCTGCCCTCTCTGTACCTCTCTGCCAACTGTTTCAATGCAAAAACTGCATCTGTCGTTCTCCTTCCCGGCATAAATCCAAACTGTTCCATTGACACTTCCGCTTCGTCTCTCAACCTACTCTCCACTATTCGCTCCCATATCTTCATTGTATGTGATATTAGCTTGATCCCTCTATAATTCGTGCAATCTTGTACATCTCCCTTCTCTTTGAATATAGGCACTATGATGCTGGTCCGCCACTCATCCGGAATCACCTCCTGGTCAAACAACTTCTGCATTAGATCCCACACCAGATCCACCCCCTCATCTCCCAGTGCCTTCCATGCCTCGGCTGGTATCTCGTCTGGGCCAGTCGCTTTGTTATTTTTCATCCTATTCAGAGCACGACTCACTTCCATCCTCCCCACTTGTTCTGTCATAGCTACATTTGGTAATCCATCCTCATAGAAAGATCTTGGGTTTTCTTTATTTAATAATTCCTCAAAATATTCCTTCCATCTATCCTAACAAATATTAAATTAGTATGAACAAAAATTTTAACAACTGTCTTTGCATGTAGTAAAACATTTTAGCCTCAGAATCTTAAAATTCTACACACACACACACACACACACACAATATATATATATATATATATATATGGGATGAATTTCACAATTAAACACGTGAAATGAATGAATGCTGCAAACTCACAAGGAAAAAGAAAAACAATTCCAAGGTCTTTCGTGTATTCAGAGCTACACCTCGTCATGGAATGAAGAGAGAAGGCAAGATGCCCATCAATATATACAACGTAGCGGAAACCAAAGCAATTAGCACATACGTAACAAGAGTTAATGAGAGGCAAAAGGAATTTTAACAAGGTATTGTCAATTTTATACATTCCCGCACTGTTATTGAAATTGTTTTCAAAATGAATAAATGCACATTCTATAATATTTCTTTCTATTATATCTCTGTTTTCAACAAGCGCTTTAAAACTATCCCACTTGATGCTATGATTACATCTATACATATGGTTAAACAAAGCATTGGAATTATTAGCTGTTCTACACGCATATTTATGCTGTTTTACCCTAATATCTAACGTTTTACCCGTTTGGCCTATATATACGTAGTTACATTGTGTACATCCAATCGAATACACACAACCAACAACATTTTCCGGGCTATTCTTTATTAGGCGTGATTTAACAGTATTATTATACTTAAAGACTACATTGATGCCAATTGCTTTGAGTAAAGTCAGAACATATTGAAAATTAACATGGTAAGGTAGGCTACATTATTATAATACCTATTCTTGGCTTTCCTAAGACAGTTACCTGTAAAGGAATTTGAGCGTAAAAATATCCTCAGCCTACCTTACCATGTTAATTTTCAATATCTTCCGACTTTACTTAAATCAATTGGCATCAATGTAGTCTTTAAGTATAATAATACTGTTAAATCACGCCTAATAAAGAATAGCCCGGAAAATGTTGTTGGTTGTGTGTATTCGATTGGATGTACACAATGTAACTCCGTATATATATAGGCCAAACGGGAAAACGTTAGATATTAGGGTAAAACAGCATAAATATGCGTGTAGAACAGCTAATAATTCCAATGCTTTGTTTAACCATATGTATAGATGTAATCATAGCATCAAGTGGGATAGTTCTAAAGCGCTTGTTGAAAACAAGTATAATAGAAAGAAATATTCTAGAATGTGCATTTATTCATTTTAAAAACAATTTCAATAACAGTGCGGGAATGTATAAAATTGACAATATCTTGTCAAATTCCTTTTGCCTCTCATTAACTCTTGTTAAGTATGTGCTAATTGCTTTGGTTTCCACTACGTTGTATATATTTATGGGCATCTTGCTTTCTCTCTTCATTCCCTGACGAGGTGTAGCTCTGAATACACGAAAGGCCTTGGAATCGTTTTTCTTTTTCCTTGTGGGTTTGCAGCATATATATATATATACTGTATTAACCTTTGGTAATTTAACCTTTGGTTAGCTTCCGCCCGAATTGTTCATTCTGACGAAGGTCAAGCTTTTCACTCCACCTTAGACCTACAGTTTAACGTGGAATCCGAACCACGCCCCATCAGCAGCCCAGCGTCTTAACCATTAGGCCACCTAGGGTACCCATTCATCTACCAACCACTTTCTTTATTGTGTGGAAGGATGAACAGCTGGGTTCTGCTGCGCGCCGGCTGCCGTCGGGTCTCGAACCCGGGGCCGATGGATTCGTAGTCAGCGACGCTAACCACCACACCACCGAGGCGCATACCTTAATTAGGGCGGGTCGTACTCGGGTGACAACATGAATCTGAAGGAAATCCTACCATCAGGGGTGTCTAAATTATGTGTTTGTACATGGGGAATTCAGATATGAGCTTATTTTTTGGATAGGATAACTCTAACCTACATCATTTTGTATTTCTAAATTGCCAATTTTACCCTTTTGAACCCCTTTATAATATATTAAAAGATATAAGGTAAATCATTTATATTGACAAGGCCAAATCAACTTTACATATATTTATTAATAGGTGAACTGCATGTATATCACTGGATATAATTACAAAGATCATTCTCCTGACATCTTGAACTTTGCCAGGTTGCACAAATCCTGCTTTGACTCAGACTTGGACATCAGCTTCCTGCTGGTCTCCTGAGCCCTGATCCCTCCATCCCTCTTTTCCTGTGAGAAGTACTTAGCAGAAGCCTCAGTCACCATTTTAACAACCCTCTCAATGCTTTGTGTGGCAAGGCCAGTTGCGCACCTCCATGGGGGTGTTGATGAAGTTTTTCACCTCTGAGGTGCTTAGAGAGCAGGTGAGAGGTGGCTCTGACACACCTTCTGACCAGCTGATCAAGTCACCGATGCTGGAAGCATCACAATTGATGTCAGGTGTCCTTCTGCTCCTAACAGAGGAGTCCCCCAGCTGAGTGTCCGGGTCCCCCTCTCCCCTGATGGCCAGGATTCTCTCCACCCCTTCAATCCTCTCCTTCTGATCCTCAGAGCAGAGTAGTGTTTGGAGGATGACTTCACTGTGGGCATACCAAGCAGATCTTCTCACAGTTGGCATCACAATATCCAGCACCTCCTTTCTCTGGGACTTGAGTCAGTCCAGCTGAAAGAGGATGTGCCTAGGCCCTTCGATCCAGGAGTGCTTGACCTTCACGTTGAACCAACATGGGTAATACACTCCAATGGTGAATTCCACAATGAATTGCAGAATCTTCAGGTTCTTTCCTTTAAGTCCGTGCTTTGACACCCAGAGCCTGAGAAGTCTGTTCGCTGTGGTGAGCCAGCGGCTGTGGTTTACTGGTCCTATCTCTAACAGAGCCAGCCCTGCAGGAAGTACTCCATCCCTGACTGCACAGACAATTTTATAGCCATAGTATTGATCAGTTGAGAGATCTTGAATGACCTTGTCAGGAAGCTTGATCAGTGGAGGGCCAACAGAGATTCGGGTGAAGTTTGAATTGATATCAAAGTCTGTAGCAGAATCAAGGAGCTTTCCTATTGGCCCGGATAATTTTTTGTCTGACAGAGTAGGGCCATCAAGGTCAACAATGAGATGGCGCAGGGGAAGTTCAACAGTGTGCAGGTTGCACACCAACCAGACCAGCTTTCTCCCCAGGTGCAGCTCCAGCTTCCGCATTACTCCAGCTTTCACACCAGTGTTGACATTTGTTGAGTCTCCTCCAATGGCCAACAAGGTCTTATCATAACCCCTCTCTTTCAGCCAGGCAAACAGGACCTTAGCAATCTTCTCCGCATGTGACTCCTCTTTAGTTGCTTTCTCTGGGGTAAAGTGGAACAGATAGTAGCTGCCAGGCTCACTAACAACACTATAGTGTTCTTCCTTGATCTTTGCGGGAAAAGATTGGTCACTGCCCTCAGCTTCCATCATCACATTGGTCAGGTCAATCCGCCCATCAAAGAGGATGCAAGAGATACCCCCCTCCTCCCTGCACTTCTTCTCGAACTGTTCCCCCAGCTCTCTCATCAACTTCTCCTGTGCTCTCTTGACCTTGCTCTTATCAATCACTTTACTTGTATTGTCTTCTGTGATGATTCCTGCGTCAATCAGAGCTGCTGTTGCTATCGCTGCAGTTGGCCTCAGCCCTATGCCATACCTTACACTAGCAAGGGCAATGTTTTGAATCTCATCATAGTTTTTCTGTACCTTTGCCGAAGCTGCTGGCTCAGGGTCAGTTTGAGGGAAGAGCTCAACTTCAGGAACAAACTCATCTTCATCACCACTTCTCTCCAATTCCAGATCCTCATCACCATCTGCCAAAAATCTCTTAACACCCTTCCTGGCTGCCTTCTCTGCTACTGCAGCACTTTCCTCCTTGCTCCTTCTCCTTTTCTCTGCCTTCCTTTCCATCCACTGCCTTTTCAATGTCCTCACCTGTCTCTTGTGCTCTGGTAGATCAGGACCCCCTATTTGGTGGGGTCCCTTACTTCCAACCTTCTCTTTCTGTCCCTTGATGTAGACAAGATCTTTCACAGGAATCTTTTTCTCTCTGCTGCAGGAACAGTTAATGTGGGCTTGGATAACACAGCCCTCACAGCCTCCCCCCTCACAACTGGTAATCTGACACTTGCAAGTCAAAATATCAAAGAACTTGTCTAACTTGACAATGAACCTCTCTTTGGCATCAAGTTTGCCCTTCCCAAGAGAAAACTTCACTGCCTGATTCCAGACCTCCTTGAGCTTGGACATGATGGTCACTTTTTCATTGATAACAGGTGGCTTGAAAAGAGCATTAGCTTTGCTCCACTGATAAATCAGACCAGGGTAGATGTCACTCACCAGCTTGTCCACTGGGTAGATAATTACAATTAAGTGGAATGGCACACCTTTTTATTTGAGTATTTAAATATTATTATTATTATATGAATTACATTATATGTGTTTATATGAATTAGTTAGAACAATGCTCTATGAGAGATAACGTGAGCAGCCATGATAGAAAATGTGAGAAGACATATTCTGGGGTAACTACAATAGTAAAATAATCAACAATTTAATAATAATCAACTGCAAAATGATGTAGGTTAGGGTTATCAGAATTAAATATTTTCTTCAGAATTGTGTTCTATACACCAAAATATGTCATTTGAACACCCCTCTCCATTGATTTAAAAAGAATGCATAGTATGACACGCCCTAATACCTTATGAACCTTATGTTGTTTCGTGCGTTGGTTTCTCTTCACAAGGAGGTCAAGCTGGTGGCCCCGCCTCTACCCCTCTACTACCCCGCCTCTACTAGGCATATATATATATAACCTTACCTTACCTTACAAAGGTTCCGCGCGATGATTTCTCATTTCGCGAAGGTCAAGCTTGTCGCCCCTCCTCTCGAGTTGGCCTGGTGAAGTAGTGAGTTGGATTCTTGCGCTCTCCACCTCACATAGCCAGGTACGCCCGGCTCATCGGGGATTGTTCTGAGCCAGGCGTTTAGTCTTCTTTTGAAGATTTCCACTGCAACTCCCTTCGTGTTTTTTAGGTCTTTAGGCAACCGATTAAACAGTTTTGGTCCTCTCACTACAAAACTATTTTGTTTCAGGGTTAAGGATGTTCCCTGTCTCGCCTTCAATTTGGGAATACGACACAGTCTACCGCTTCTACTTTCCATCGTTGTTTGGGGAGTTATGGGATTCAGAGTAAGATTAGTTCTCGTAACCTTTCCCAGTAATTTAGTTCTTTGCACCCATTGATCTTGGCTGTGAAGCTTCTTTGGATCCCCTCCTGCTGTCTAATGTCTTCTTTTTTATATGGGGAAGTTAGGACCGAGCAGTATTCTAATTTGGGTATGATCAGGGTTTTCAGTAGAGGAATCATTACATTCCTATCCCTTCGTTTACATATATATATATATATATATATATATGAAGATGATGTTGTCAACTGGAAGGGATTTAGATAAACTTCACAGCAAAGATCAATGGATGCGAAGAACAAAATTAATGGAAAAAATTACATAAATAAAATTTATACTCGCTGAAAAGAAGAAAAAAAAGATACAGTATAATTTACACATGGAAAATAAAGGAGAAACTAGTCTCTAATCTCAATTTCAACCTTATAACCATTCATGCAACACTGCAAAATAGGCAAGAAAGAATGTGTCGTGTTCCCAAACTACTGTAAAGGTTAGACAAGGAGCACCCTCAACCCTGAATGAAAATGGCTTTGTTGTCAGAGGGTCAAGACTATTCAATCAGCTGTCGAAAGAAATTCGAACACGGTGTCGATGTGGATTCTTCAAAAGGAGACTAGAAACATGGCTCAAGACTATTCCAGATGAGCCAGGTGTACCTGGCTATGTTAAATGCAGAGCTCATGAAATCAATTCTCTCCTTCACCAGACCAACTCGAGAGGTAGGGCAACGACCCTGATCTTCGTGAACTGACGACTCACCGCACGGAACACGCGTAAGGTTGTAAGATAAGGCTTTCTACATATACAGTATATATACACAGTATATATATATATAATGTGTGTGTGTGTTAAAACTGCCATAACCGCAGACAAACGAATAAAAGTAAAAAAACCACGCAAGAAAAAATAATTTACTTTAAAAATCGATTAATTTCAGTTTTCAGAAGGAATCCTCATCAGGATAAAACTGGCGTTCAGGGCTCTTAAGAGCTCTCCAAATTTTATCTTTGTGTTCCCTTCACTTTATTACTTGCAGCCCTAAATTACAGAAAGGGCCTATTTAGGTTCTTCGACTTCGGGGGGTGGGGGTTTAATAGCTTTCCTATTTACAGTGTGTCATACTCACAATTATTTCATCTGTAAGGCTTCCGAATAAAATAGACGAGCGAGGACAGAGGGTTGCCAAAAATAAATAGACACTTTTTTTTTGTTTTGTTCCACCAAAATTTTTTTATTTGATTATAAATGTCAATAAATAATAATAAATTAATTTAATTAATATATTTAAAATAGTGTTCCTTTCCCATTTATTGATTTAGTAAATTTTTTTATTATTTATTCACTTTTAAATCAAAAAAAAATTTCGAAAAACAAAAGTGGCTATTTATTTTTGTCATTCCTCTATAGACAAAATGAAATATGAATTTGTTTTCATTATTATTAATTCCTCCGTCAAGGAACTACAATTCAGTAGTTCAGTAAACTCTTTTGGTTCAAAGCATCCTAATGCCATATTATCGTATTTCATGGCACCCCGGAGGATCTTCGTTCCCTATTGTTCAACATCGTTGTTTCTCTCTCTCACTGTCCCTTAGCACTACTCAACTCCGAACACCCTATTACACTTTCCTAATGTAGTAATAAATTGCGAATGACCCGTTTCATTTGAGAGTTTCGTATGCTCAGTAACCTATTAATTTTCAGTTACTTATTTTATTGTCATTTTAATGAAATTTCGGTGCACCCTGTTGAGAAACACGAAACTTCATGCAAAACTGCGCAAGTTTACAACCGAAGACAAGCAAAGAATCGTTTTTCTTTTTTTATTCCTTCGAATTAACCACATTCGTTCCGGTGAGAGTCAGTTTGTGGCGGTTCTAAATTGCAAAGTCGATAAGATTTCCTCAACCTAAATAAATGAATGCATAAATCTTCGCATAAATACACACCGCGCGAACGAGAAACCCCCCAAAAAAAAATCAATTCTAATAAATAAACATCTAAATTTTTGTAATAAACTTCGGTTTATATCTTCTGTAGATTGAAAACAATTTATTGTAGTAGAATGAAATAAAAGAAAAAATGAATTTATTTCAAGAAAATAGCGTTCTATCAGCTATTTAACTGTAAAAATTTCTGTAATGTTTCTTTGAATTTATGTACTTGGTTTTCAAGAATTTAAGCATCGCCATTATTAGGTCCATTTTGGGTAATGGATTTTTCTTGTTCAGAACGAATGATTTTTTTTTTTTAAACAGAATAAAGATACAAAACTTGTGCTGATTCAAGTCCTTATTCCTCGCTGCTTTTGTAGTTGAATATATTATGTGTGTATATACACACACACACATATATTTGCTACTATTTTCTATTTCACGAGAAGACTCCAGAACAAATATTAGGTATAATGGAGACAAACCAAACCTATATTACAAGCATATTCCAGAGAGACAAAAAGGGAAACGTAGCAAGCTCGAGAGAAAAATCAGGACACTATTTAGACAATGGAAGCAAACCGTAAAACATCTCCACAGATGCAGAACTGATGCAAGGAGACTCAAACTAGAGAGGAAACTAGGCGAAATAGAAATGAACCCAAAGTAAACATTCATACATAAGACAAACGAGGAGGAAAATAAGGTAGCAGAAGACATAAAAAATAACCCAAAATACTTCTACACATTTGCAAAAAGGAAAATGCAGTGTAAAGAGAGGATTGGTCCGTTGATAGACGGGGAGGCCAAACACACAAATGAACCCCCAAAAAAGAACGAACTGCTTAAGGAACAATTTAACTCTGTGTTTAGCACCCCTAAGTCCGAGATGGAAAACCCAGACGAATTTTTCGACATTGATACAAATCAGCCAAGGACAAATTCTGCCACAAACCTACTAATGGACTTAGAGTTTTCGGAAGGAGATGTAATTAAGGCTCTATCACAGATGCGAGACAATTCGGCACCAGGACCAGACACATAGAGTGCGACGTTTCTGAAGAAATGTAAAGAGTGTATTGCCAAACCGCTATACTTACTATGGAGGAAATCACTCGACACAGAATAAATTCCACTTCCAGTAAAGGACGCGAACATTGCCCCCTTATTCAAAGGTGGTAACAGAGCAATGCCCAAGAATTATCGGCCAGTAGCTTTCACCTCCCAACTTATAAAGTGCTTTGAACGTATAATTAGAGGCAAAACTACCTACTACCTACAAGAAAAGAACTTATACAACCCAAATCAACATGGTTTCAGGGCTGGAAGATCATGCCTATCACAGCTATTAGACCACCAGGAGAAAATATTGGAAACACTGTGTCGAGGACAAAAACATAGATATAATATATACTGACTTTGCTAGAACCTTCGATAAATGTGACCATGAAATTATAGCACACAAACTTAAGAATACAGGAATTACTGGAAAGCTAGAAAGATGGATATTTAATTTCTTGACGCAAAGAACACAGAGTGATGGTAAATTGAGTCAAATCGGAAGTCTCGGAAGTAGAGAGCTCGGTCCCACAAGGGCCAGTACTAGCTCCCTTGCTGTTCATAATAATGATTGTAGATATTGATGCAGATATCAATGACAGTACTGTATCATGTTTCGCAGATGACACAAAGATATGCAAGGAAATATTGAACGAAGGTGACAGAGAAAGATTACAAAACGACATTGAAACGTTATTCCAGTGGGCAGAAATCAACAATATGAAGTTCAACGAAGAAAAATTCCAACTTCTAAGATATGGTAATACAAGGAGCGGCAGAATATAGGGTACAACACTCTGCAAGCCAAACAGATAACACCAAGTCCACAAGTCAGGGATCTTGGAGTAATAATGTCGTTGGATGCAGAATTCAGAGAGCACTATAACATCAAAATCACAACGGCTAGAAAAATAATGGGAATCATCTGGAAACAGATGATAACAGCAACAGAAAAGCAAACATCATGTTCAAATTATGGAAGAGTCTAGTTCTAAAAATAATTGAGTATTGCTCAGTACTCACAAGCCCATACAGAAAGCGAGACATTGCGAACATTGAAGCTATACAAAGGACTTTTACGTCTAAGATAGAGGAAACGGAAGGTGAAGCCTACTGGTCTCGACTACAATCCCTGAAACTCTACTCTCTCGAAAGAAGGCGCGAGCGGTGCACAATAGTATTCATATGGAAAATACTTGAGGGCTTTGTCCCTAGCCTTAGAAATGAAATAGAGACAAACTGGAATGAGAGAAGAGGCAGTTTTTGTACTGTCCCAGCTGCGTTGGGACAAGGGGCCATGAAAACGAGGATGGAAAACACCCTCAGAAATCGAGGCCCAAAGCTTTTCAGTATCCTACCAAAAGAAGTGAGGAATCTCCAGCACACCGACCTGAATAACTTCAAGAACCAGATGGACAAATTCCTGTGCAAAGTCCCTGAGCAGCCATGCGTGGCTGGCTAAGAGTGCAGGAGGAGATCAGACAGCAATTCTCTCCTTCACTAAATCCCTCAAATGAGGCGGGATGCTGCAGAGGGTCGACCGCAGGTCGATCCTGAACCATCGTTTGAATTCACATAAAGTAAGTAACAAAGTAAGATATATGTACAATGGCGCTCATAAGTATTCGGACAGAGAAATAATTCAGTTATATTCGTCCTTACAGTATCTTTTGTGCCATGCATCGGATAGTTATAAAAAGTTTACCGTTCGTTTAGAAAAATTTAACAAATAAAAAAATTAGTTTAACTCCAACATATAATGTAAAACATCAAAGAATTTGACGAAAAAGAAAGTTAATTTTAATACTTTGTGTGTCCACCTTTAACTTGAATGACTTCAATGATTCGTTTTTGGTATTTTTCCCACAAGGTTTCGACATTTCTCAATAGAAATTTTAGTCGATTCTTCTAAAGAAAATTGCTGCAATTTAGTGATGTAGCGGATGTCATTTTTTTCACATCCGCGGATGCGGATGCGGATGAGGATGTTTGATTCCAACATCCGCGGATGCGGATGTCTACATTTTCGTTATTTTTTAGGATATATTCGAGATTTGTTGTGTTTAACGTATATAATAAGTTATTATATAGAGAGAGCTGTAGCTATAATGTAGTATAATTGATTAATTGTACAATAATTGCTGTACTTTTCTCTGAACATATAAAATAATATCAAGCATCTAACTAATATAGAAATCAATTAGTGAATTCGCTGCAAATAAATTCGTTATATTTTGTTGAGTTTCAGCCACAATTAGAAACCATAATTGTGTTACCAGGATGCGGGACGTGAACCCAACTCAAATGCACCCCACCGACCTCTTTCCCCAACCTCCACCCTTATAGAAAGAGATCTTTAATTAGCTTGATAACTATTTATATTAAGTTTAAAGTTTTATTAGGCATATTTATAAATGAGTAATTAAAATAAAGTAAACTAAGATGTTCATCGTTTAATGTTCAAACTTAATTATAGGAAGGTTATGCTTAAGGAACATTAATTTTTCTGCCTTTTCTGCTGCCAGTCTGTTTCTCTTTTCATCATATATTAATCCAGCACTGCTAAATAATCTCTCGCTTGGTACGTTTGTTGGAGGACAGGCTAAATGTTTCCTTGCAAGTTTACTCAAGTATGGATAGATATTCTGCGTATTTTTCCACCAACTAATAGGATTGTCACATGCAGCCAGGCGTTTTTCTTGGTGATAGCTCTAGATCATTTTTACTACATCTTTTGACATCGCGTAGGTCTCGTCATTGCTGCTTGACTCAAGAAACTGAGAGACAGATTCTGTGATAGATTTGCTTGCTGAAGGTGTTGGTTCTGTCACTGAAACTTTTATTATTTTGGTGGGTGGCGAAGCGACAGATTCAAGAGATTGAAGCTCTTCAACTGCTTTGCCAAGTGATGATTTAACTCGTTCTAATGTACTAGGTGAAAATAACTTAGCTTTGTAACGTGGATCTAAGTAGGTTGCAAGAGAGTAACTTCATACAAGAACAGCCTCTCGTCTTGTCGCTTGCATCACTTTTGCGCACAATGAACTAGTTCTATTAATAGTAGAATTTGATAATTCCGCTTATTAATGACGTTTTATCTCAACGGTCCACATCCGCACGACATCCGCAGTCCAAAGTGCGGATGCGGACGCGGACGCGAGAAAATGTGCGGATGTTCCGCGGATGCGGATGCAGATGTGACCTACATCACTATTGCAATTCATTCATATTCGAAGGGTTTCTCTTGCGGACACCTTTTTTTTCAAATGAAACCATAAATTCTCGATTAAATTGAAATCTGGGTTTTGACTGGGTCACTCGAGAAGCTTGAAATTTTAAATTATTTTGTTGAATCCATTTCATAGTACTCTTATTTCTATGTTTTAGATCATTATTTTGTTGCAGTACCCGAATGTGACCCATTCGCAATTCCCGAACTGAAGTCAATAACAATTTCCTTAAAACAGGTTATATATTTCATATTTTCAAACATTTAATCACTTTTGCTTGTGTTAAAGTAGGGTGGAGGGGGGGGGTTCTTTAAGAAAGTTTAGAGAAAACTGATTTTTTGTTTTTACCATATACAAAGATTATTTTTTCGAATTTCACCCGCGTTAGAATTTTAGTTGGAAAAAAAAAAATCGAAGTCAAATAAGTCGTTCCTTGTGCTTCCTCAGACTTGACACACCCTCTGCTTTTGTTTTAGCCCAGGTAACGCAATGTTAGGTTAGGTTAGCCAACCTGACCTAGCGTAACC
>JAJOZX010006456.1:0-32500 GCA_023014485.1 Bathynomus jamesi | reverse complement strand
TACATTATATTAAAATAATAACAAAAATGTATGATATAGTTGCTATGAGGCCCTCCTAGGAAAAAGTGGCTAAGCGACAAAAGTAAAAAACGCCAAAAAACGCAATTAAACGTTGTACCAATTTGAAATTGCCATAACTTTTTAACTTTCGTCGCTTAGCCAATTCTTCTAGGAGGACCTCATATAGTAGATATGTTAACTGTACGAGCGACATTGTGTGGATTATTCGCCAAAATTATCGATCATCGGAAGGCAGGGACGTACCCAGGATTTGGTCAAGAGGGGGGGTGCGTGTGAGTAACCAAAACAAAGGTGTGTGTATATACCATGCGAGTATGTATATACATAAACATTTACTAGAGCCAATATTCTAGACAAAAACGGGACATTGGGATGGCAAAAAAGGGACGGGGTTATGTAATATTCTGTATTCATGAAAAAGTAAGTACATAAACCAGGACAAAATTGACATTTTTATTAAAACGACGGGACGGCCAGGAAATATAAAACAAACGGTACTGTCCCGTTCAAAACGGTACGTATGGTCAGCCTATATTTACAGCAAGTGTAAACTAAATTAAATAAATGAATAGATTTACCATACATTTTTCATGCAAAAAATACTGAGTAAAAAATGATAGTTTCATTACTATGTGTCTACAGAGAGGATTTAACATAGAGAATACTGAAACATTTAAGAGCTTTCATTGTGCACAAGACAGTACAACTGAGAGTTTTAAGACTAATTGGCGAGTAAAATTCTACAGTCGCAGGGTTGCGAAATTTTTGACTGTTTTTAAATTCAGATAACGTCTTTTTTTGACTAATAGCGGAAAGTTTGAATATTCAACAAATATAAATACTGTAAACTAAAAAATTTGCATGTATCGTGTGAGTAACTAAAACAAAGGTGTGTGTATATATATATATATATATATATATATATATATATATATATATATAGTATGAAAGCTTGGTTTGGCTGTTTTTGGGCTGTTTTTTAAGCATGACTTGGCGGGTTTTCAATTTTTTACCTGGTAACACTGGCTTGGGATGACAGGTTTAGTATTAATATTTTGTATTAATGCATATAGAATAAATTCATGATAATTTAAAATGTATTCTTACTATAAAATATACAAACTAAAATAAAACCTGCTTATCTCTGCAACTGTATGTACAAAACTTTAGTACATAGTTATAGAGATAAGCACATCAATAGACACCGGTACAAAACCCAAGGGGGGGCGACTGCCTCTGTCGCCCCCCCCCCCTCCTTCGGTGCGCCCCTGTCGGAAGGGTACCTATACTTTTGGTTTTAATTATACACTGATGTAGTCAACGCGTGAATACTTATGTAGTGAACGTTTGACCTCATATGTTTGGGAATTTGGTCTTTGACTTTAAGCAGTGATAAGATTTTTAAATGGTTTGTGAATAAAAAATGGAATCCATTCTCGAGTATAATATTTTTTTTCAACATTTTGAAATTCCATTTCTAATTTAAGTGAAGTAGCCAAAAATATGAAAACCTTGCATAAACATTATCGTTAGGACGAGTAATCGTTTGGAAATCAGACAACTAAATTTTAAAAATTTTCGCAGTGTTTAGTCAAGCGAAACGATAATAATTAGTGCAGAAAAAAATATTTCCCTCAAAATCCAATTTCGAAAATGAGAATTTACGTAACTATAGAATAAATGAAGAAGCTTTGTGCACTTCGGTGGTGTAGTGGTTAGCGTCGCTGACTACGAATCCATCGGCCCCGGGATCGAAATCCAGTGACGGCAGGCAGCGCGCAGCAAAACCCAGCTGTTCATCCTTCTACACAATAAAGAAATTGGTTGGTAGATAAATGGGCACCCTTGGTAGCCTAGTGGATAAGAGGTTGGGTTGCTTGTGAGGCGTGGTTCGGATTCCACGTTAAACTATAGGTCTAAGGTGGAGTGACAAGCTTGTCCTTCGTCAGAATGAACAATTCGGGAGGAAAACCAAGGTATGAATATAATAATGTTGAAATTGTTGTATAATCTAATATTTATGATAAATATTATTGAGAAACTTGCTGTCCAAATCCATAAAGGTCCTTTTTCTACAAAGCGAGGGTGTGTGTGTGTGTGTGTGTGTGCATTTAATGGCGCCTCTTTGTTAATAAAACGGATAGAAAAAGCGATGAACTACGATTCTCACCCTCACGGTATGTAATTAGTGGTCTTACGTTGAGCTTTCTCCTCATTCCCAAATAATAAAGACAAGCCATCAACGCATTTACTATAGGAAATAGGGGTTATATTTCACAGATCAATTAGATAACCAACCATGCGTGTTCAAACTGAAACAAAAATACATTAGCTAACGAAGATGGAGTTACCGACCCGCGTGTTTTGATCATTACATAAAATACTGTTTCATCATTAAGTACAGTTCCAAAATGTTTTCAAAATTGCAGTTCACGGATAAAATCATAAATCTTAATGCACATTATAGAATACTTCCCGAATACAAATAGCCAGTATTATTTGTAACAATGTCTGTAAACAGAGAAATTATATAAAAAACTACATATTTAAAAACCAAGGAATATTCCCTATTTATGCTTCACAAAATCACAAGAATTCTTAATTGTAAAATTGCTTAGTCGGAACGGGACAATAAATTTAAATAATAAATCAAAAAGAGTTTGTTTCGTCTATAATAATAATATGCAGTTTCTGTCCTTTTGTCTGGGCTTCTATCTGCCCGGCGTTTTTCTCAGAAACCGCTGAACTTATCTTTACGCCGTTGGAAAAGTCTCTGTTCTGGGAGGATCCAAGGATGTTTATTTTTTCATTCGCACACGCGTGCGCAGATTCACGCGCTTACCTTTTAAACGAAGCCAGATGGAGATAAAGTTCATAGAAGAAAAAAATGTTCCCTTTGGTTTGTTTAGGCGGAGGGTGGTTTGGGCATATGGGAAACTTCAACCCGTCATTATTTGGCTGGGAGAGGGTGTAGGGGGTGGTGCTAGGTTAGGTTGCAATATAGATACTAATTTGACCTCAAATGTTTTGCGGGTTTCTGCTAGTTAAAATTAAATGTATTGTGAAACGTTAAAATAAGGTCGCATTGCTGAGTGTCTTCTGTATTTTGCATCTAAGATCTTTCCAGAGGTGTCAGTCGAGAAGAGATTATCATACATATTGTGTATATATATATATGTATGAAAAATTATTTCACGAAAGTGACACGTGAAAAGTATTTATGATGAATAAAACCACGAAGGAAAAAAGAAACACAAAGGGGTGCTCAAGCGCTTTCGTCTAATGACATCCTCAGGAACACTGGAGTGAAAGGACAGATCAAGGCAATATATAGGTTACAAAAATAAACATACATACATACATATTCATATATATATACATATATATATATACATATATACATATACATATATATAGTAAGCATAGAAAAAATTGTGGGAGGAGCAAACATTTATATGGGAGATTGACACCTTTAGCACTTCAGCCGACATTCAATATAAATTCAAATGGCTTGTTATGAAACAGGTCACAAAAGAATAAAGAAATAAAAATAAATATAAATATAAATTGAGAAAAAATTAATTACAAAATAGTGCCTTAGTGATATATATGTCACAGCCTAAATAATCATAAAGAAATAAACAGGCAAATAAAAAAACCACAAATATATATACATACATATATATATATATTTATATATATATAAAAAGACACTTTTAGCACTTTGGCCGACCTTCAATATAAATTCAAATGGCTTGTTATGGAACAGGTCACAAAAGAATAAAGAAATAAAAATAAATATAAATATTGTAAGTGGAGTCTACAAATTCAAGCTCAAAAGGGAAGTTTTACAATCAATTTAATAGATGATGCCAAATTGATATATATGTCACAAAGAAATAAAGAAATAAACCAAAAAAAAAAATTAATTATTAAAAAAAAATAATAAAATAATAATAATAAATTGAAAGATAAATTTTAAGAGAGGCACACCAATTTATAAGGGAAAAATTACCACATATGCATATTATTAACTTTTTTATTCGTTTGTGACTATAATATGCATATGTGGTAATTTTTCCCTTATAAATTGGTGTGCCTCTCTTAAAATTTATCTTTCAATTTATTATTATTATTTTTTATTATTTTTTTTTAATAATTAATTTTTTTTTTGGTTTATTTCTTTGTGACATATATATCAATTTGGCATCATCTATTAAATTGATTGTAAAACTTCCCTTTTGAGCTTGAATTTGTAGACTCCACTTACAATATTTATATTTATTTTTATTTCTTTATTCTTTTGTGACCTGTTCCATAAACAAGCCATTTGAATTTATATTGAAGGTCGGCCAAAGTGCTAAAAGTGTCTTTTTATATATATATATATATATATATATATATATATATATATATGTATGTATATATATTTGTGGTTTTTTTATTTGCCTGTTTATTTCTTTATGATTATTTAGGCTGTGACATATATATCACTAAGGCACTATTTTGTAATTAATTTTTTCTCAATTTATATTTATATTTATTTTTATTTCTTTATTCTTTTGTGACCTGTTTCATAAACAAGCCATTTGAATTTATATTGAATGTCGGCTGAAGTGCTAAAGGTGTCAATCTCCCATATAAATGTTTGCTCCTCCCACAATTTTTTCTATGCTTACTATATATATGTATATGTATATATATATATATATATATATATATATATATATATGTATATATATATATATGAATATGTATGTATGTATGTTTATTTTTGTAACCTATATATTGCCTTGATCTGTCCTTTCACTCCAGTGTTCCTGAGGATGTCATTAGACGAAAGCGCTTGAGCACCCCTTTGTGTTTCTTTTTTCCTTCGTGGTTTTATTCATCATATATATGTATATATATTTTTTTACTTTTTTTCCCGATGACTCTTTCAACTTACGAGGAAAGTCTATTCAATCTGACTTCACATTTTTCAGATCTGTGAATATCTTTTTAAAATTTTTAATTTACTTCTTAACTATAATATTTCCTCCAGTTTCGAAATGTAAACAGTTTTGTTCTGTATTATTACAATGTATAACGCGATTGTAGCGCTAATAGGCTTCAAATTATAATATTAAATTATTGATTTCAAGTACGTAAAGTTGCTTTAATTTTTAGTACATCGTTGATTGTACTGTTTTACAATAATTTTTATTTTACGAGTATATTACAGTGTTCATAACCAAATTACATTTTAAACTAAATATAATTACGTAAAATGTTTCAATAAATTTTAACTGCAAACAAAAATTTTAAAAAAATCTTATTCGTAAAATCATGGCCCCCACCTTCCCCCCAAATGAAAAATAATTGTCGAGAGTCGTTACAACGATAATACAGTCGTATACACATCAAAAATACCGGTGTATCCTCCATTTCACTATCGCGCTACCAATGACAAAGGATGACCAATTTACTCAATTTAAAAATTGTTAAGCAATTTAATAATTGTGTTCAATATGGTCGGAAAGAAAGAGCGAATGTTGGTGAATCAAACTTTTGATTATTATCAAAGTTTCAAAAGTTGCAAATAAGTGCATTTGGCAGTATTTTTTGAAGTTGCAAAATGTTTCCTGGAAGAAGTTTTTAAATTTTTTCTCCAAATTCTTCAAGTTGATAGAAAACTCTTTTCATCTGCAGAAGATTGATATCCTGCAAAGCTTTTTAGCTTTTCGGATTATGCATTCAAAGGCATAGTGCCTTATATATATATATACGAGAGAGAGAGAGAGAGAGAGAGAGAGAGAGAGAGAGAGAGAGAGAGAGAGAGAGAGAGAGAGAGAGAGAGAGAGAGAGAGAGAACTTTGTGATGAAATAGAGAGAATACAAAAATTGAGATAATCAGATTATACAGAAAAAGATCGTGCCTTTATAAACTGCGTATATGCGTATATGGTGAAAGGTACCACATTGTATATATCCATTTATTGCTTGTGGTACAACTCCATTTCTCCGTTACTATAATCTCGCAAAGCTTCAGGAATGAAATAAATAAAAATGTCCATCGACTAGGATGGCCATCATTGGCTGCAGAACGAACATCCTGAACCCACTCACGATGAAGGTCTATAATGAACAGGTAATGTCAGTTTCTTATAACAAATACCATCGTTATTTGCATAAACTCGACTACACTGAGCTAGTTGTTCAGGAAAACCCTGCTTACAGCCGCCAGTCTATATGGGCGATTGATATGGAGCATAGACTTGATATACAAAACTACGGCATTTTGGAGGTCTCTCTTCTCCTCGGACGAGTTTCGCTTTAATAAATTCACGTTGAATGGACGCACATAGGTACGAAAGATGACTCAAAAAATATCAGGAACCCAGTTGACAACCCACAGTTTATCAAGATTTACTGTAACTGTATGAACAGCGCTCTGGGATCCGGAAATATTTAGGGACTTCTTAATTCTATTAAATATCCATTTTAATGAATCATATACAACTTACAGTGTACATACATTGCAAGAGGAATGCACACATACTACAATTCTAAAACCAGTCTTTACTGGGAGAGAAAATAAAATTATAAGCATGTCATTAGTTTTTGAAAAAAGCTTCGTCACCACCCAACTCCTGACTTTTACTCAGCTTACATTTCTGCCCAGAATCGTGCAAAATCTGTTCTTTGACTCGCTAAAAACTACCTCATCAGACAAAAATGTGAAAGCCTATCTAATTCTAAATCTTCTCGCTCTTTCTGGCACCTAGCCAAGAACTTCAACTTACCACTTCTTCTTTCCCTCCTCTTTTCTATTCCGACGGCTCAGTTGACAGATGAAATCTTCACTCAACCTTTCGCCTCCAACTCAACCTTGGACGATTCCGGTGGTGTTTCTCCATCTCCTCCTCCCTCTGACTTAATTATATCAGAAATTAGAATCTCTTCCAGAGATATTTTTTCTACCCTATCTGGGCTCAACTATAGAAAGGACACCAAACAGCAACAGGCCGGCTGTTCCCTAAAACCCTTGGGAGGTATAAGGTTCTGATGGTGTCAAGAACTGTGCTTCTGTGCTGACACCCTGCCCAGGCAAACTCCTTCGTCTTTATCTTTCATTTGGTACTTTTCCTTCCTGCTGGAAGTCCGCTTTCATTCAGCCTGTCCCAAAGAAGGGTGACTGCTCTCAACCCTCCAACTAACGTCCAATTGCTTTGATTTCTTTCCTTTCTAAAGTTTTTGAATCTATCTTTAATAAGAAAATTCTTAAACACTTCTCTTCTCACAATCTTCTTTCAGATCGACAATATGGGTTCCGCAAGGGATGCTTTACTGGCGTTCCTCTTGCATAACTGACTCTTGGTCATCCTCATTTCAGGATTTTGGCGAAACCCCTGCTGCGCTAGACATATCAAAAGCTTTTGATAGAGTCTGGCACAAATCTTTAATTTCCAAACTGCCCTCCTTCGGTTTTTATCCTCCTATATGTGTCTTCCTCTTTAATTTCCTTTCTGGCCGATCTATAGCTGCGGTTGTACGTAGATGTTCTTCTCCAAAAACTATTAATAGTGGTGTTCCTCAGGGATCTGTTCTGTCACCCACTCTCTTCCTTTTATTTATAAATGAGCTTTTAAGTCGCACTACCTATCCTATCCACTCCTATGCTGATGATTCCACCCTACACTTCTCCACCCACTTCACAAAGCGCCCCTCTCAACAGTCATTCCATGCTTCATGTAGGACGGCTTTGATGCACCTGACCTCTGATCTTTCTATTATCTTTGAGTGGGACAGAGAAAACTTTGTGGCTTTCATTGCCTCAAAAACTCAGTTTCTTCATCTGTCCACTCGTCACAAACTTCCACACGACTATCCCCCTTACCTTCAACAATACACAGCTCAATCCTTCTTCATCTATTAACATTCTTGGTGCTTCCTTTTATCCTAATCTTTCCTGGAAAGATCACATACACTCTCTCTCTAAAACAGCTTCTAAAAGGTTAGGTGTGCTGTACCGACTCCAGTTTCTTCACCCCTACTCATTTGCTGTCTCTGTACAGGGATCTTGTCCGCCCTTGTACAGAGTACGCTTCTCGTGTGTGGAGTGACTCAGTACATGCAGATTTACTTGACCAAGTAGAATCAAAGGCTTTTCGTCTCATCAGTTCCTCGCCTCTTACTGACTGTCTTCAATCCCTCTCTCTCTACATTGTTGCCTCACTCACTCTATTATTGCTATTACAACGGACACTGCTCTTCTGAACTCTCCAACTGCATGCCTTTTTCTTTAAGGAGAGCACGCAGTACCAGACTTTTGACACACACTCACTTATTTTGTCCAACTTTCTAATGCAAGGGTTAATTGGTATTCTCAATCTTTCATCTACTGAACCGGTGAACTACTCTGGAACAATCTTCCTTACTCCATCTTTCCCCCTGTCTATGACCTTCAGTCTTTCAAATGGAGTGTATCCAGGCATCCCGAACACCTTGGATCTTGATTTGGCTCTCTTCTTCTTCTATAGGGGTGGAGGTGGGGGGGTCATTTTTATGAGGGCCCTTGGAAAAGCGACCCCATATTACTTGACCTTTTTTTCTTATTATTGTTTGTACGTTTAGTATATGTATAGGGGGAATCAAAGTATATTTAAAGGGGTTCAGTTTACGTACATAATTTCTCTATCTGTCTGTCTGTCTGTCCCATTTACCCGTTCACTTCCCTCTACTTCTCTTTACCCTCCCATAAATGGTTTAGCTCATAAGATCAGATATTTTAAGCGATGTTGCATCTGGTTAGCGTCTCGTAAGGGGGCATTCGATTCACTGTCGTACCTCCGTCTGGAGACTTTAGAGATGATCTGACCTCGTCAATGGCGAGTGGGTCATTCACATTTACGATAATAACTGAAAATATACATAAATCGGAACACTTTTGTCTTAAAAAAAATATCTTCCAAAATTATTTTTTTTTATCACACACACACACACACACACACGCGCGCGCGCGCGATTAACCTTTCAAGAAAATTTTAAAATTCTACTTACAATATATACAGTGTATATATATATATATATATATATATACTGTCTACAATCTCCTTGTGAGGAGATTGTAGACACCAATCAACCAGGGAAGTACTCCTGGGGGAAACGTTAGGCAGGAGACGGTGTGTTGGAACTCCCGTTTCTCCTGTCACTGTCCTCCTTAGCTGAGCTTTCTCCGTGTCTCATCTGCCCTGTGAGCAGTCCAGCATGCTCTAAACACACATTTCTCCCTCTATTCTTCCCTACACACTGCATGCATTTTACACACTACACAATCTTTTCAAAATTAAAAAACAAATACAGCAACGTGAGCCTCGAAGACCTTGATTTTGGCCCTTTCTTATAAAGGGGGCATTTTTGCGGGCACCCATCCTTGGCCCTTCCGTTCTACGTAAACAAAATAACAGATTTTGCTCTCTTTGGATTCACTGCTCACTGTCTTTTCATCGACGGGAGCAAAATTCTTGCTGGTTTTTGGATTTTAATCTGCATCTTTTTGTTTACACAAAATGTTATTTCCGTCCTTGAAATATAACAAATACGATGATTACCTTTCATAAATGTGGATAATAATTATTTCGTCTTTTTATATCCATTTTAAAATTTTAAAATAAAATTCATCGTTTGTTTAAACTTATTCTTTTAGAGAGAGAGAGAGAGAGAGAGAGAGAGAGAGAGAGAGAGAGAGAGAGAGAGAGAGACGTAGCATACATTTAGAAATTTAGCTCATACAAGGTATTCCGTAAGTCACTGTAGGGCTTCATTTATTATAACCACTCCCTTTAATCCTGCAGTGACTTACTGAACACGCTGTATGCTATTTATATGTGTATGACATGTAATACTTGTTCCAAAGACTAAAATAGTTTCTTGTATTTTTGTCTTTTCACACTCGCATTTCAAAGTTCTCTCTTCGGCAGTGCATCCTGCCGTCAAAACCGGATATGGACCAAGGATTCCTTTCAAAGACTTTCTTCTTTGCTTTTGCTACTTCTTTGTTTATATATATATATATATATATATATATATATATATATATACACACACCACACGAGTGGATGGCTGTATGAGCGGAGCGATGCTATGTTGTTTTATTTTTGTTATAGTTCTTTAACCTTTCAAATTAATGATTATTTCTATACCTACTGTATGGTTAAACAATGCATTAGAATTATTCGTGGTTCTACAACCCTATTTATACTGTTTCATCGGACATTAAAGTTTTTTCGAAACTATTGAATAATAGGGACCCCAGCCTTCTTTAGTTAGGCTTATAAGGCTAAGGAAAATATCACGACCTAACCTAACCAGTCGTTAGGTTAACTGTACGCCCTTGACGATTGGTTAGGTTAGGTCATGATATTTTCGTTAGTTAGCCTTATAAAGTAACTAAAGAAGGCTGGGGTCCCTATTCTTCAATAGCCCGATTTTTCCGTTTGACTTACATAAACTGAGTCGCATTGTTTACATCTGATATGATAAACACAACCAATTGCATTACCAGGCTGTTTTTTTATTAAGGGGTATTTCATAGTATTTTTATATTTAAATAAAAGCACCAATTTCCTCCCTACCATAGCTTTCATTGCTCCTGGTTTGCTTGCTCTGCTTCGCTCTGCCTTCAGTTTCCAATGCGGTTGTACCGTGGCGGAAAAAAGTTCGCCGAATTTTTAAATTAACAAATAATACTTTGGGTTGTGACATTGCAGTATGCCACGCTCTCTCTTTCCTGTGATTATCAGATACACTGGTCTGACCACCTCCACACACGAAAAAAGTTAAAATAAAAAATGGTTCCCCCTATTCTCTACTCTCTCCATAACTGGGAAAGAAATGGAAAGAAAGATTTATATTTAAAATCTCTTATACTCTATCAGAAAAATAAAGCTGCAAATATGCTTTAGCCTTCTCAATATATAAATCCTCAGTTTTGCATTCATGCTTTTATTAATAAGCAAAGTAATTCCTAAACTATGATATATAGCCACGTTTTGTTTACACACTACCCCCAACCTCCCTTCATTACCAACCTCCCTTCATTACCAACCTCAAAATTGTAACTCTGATAAATCAATGCATTTATTATCTAAATTATTTATACAGAGAGTTGTACAAATATCCTTTACAGCAGAGCATTAATCAGGATAGCCGTTAGCATTTGCTACAGATTTTGGTGTAAGAAACCAAACTTAATAACATACAGATTTGGTGAAACGAGGCACAACAGGGATTCTACACACAAAAGTTGTTGTTTTTATACTCGTATTGACGTTCTTGTAAAGCCATTAAAAACTATGAATTTCACAAACACAAAGCCAAAATATAATTAACAAATTATAAAAATTAAAATAAACAGGTTTAAAAAAATAATTAATTATTAGATATTATATACGAGTAGTATGAGTCGTGAGTCGTTAATCAAATAATAAAATTTTGATGGATATTACCAAGACCAAAATTCACTATTTATAAGTGGGAAGGAAATTTAATGTCACAAGCCACGCTTTCGACTCCGTACCCTACGGGAGGGCTTGTGATCACTTCGTGATCTTTAATGCCGCTTATCTTGATAGATCCGACCGTAACGGGCGACTGAGTGAGAGACATTAGCTCCACCTACTTTACGCGAATTAGCCAATCATAACAGGCGACTGAGCGAAAGAGATATTTGTTACTCCGCTCAACTCCGCTCAAAATGTTTTTTTTATAGATATATATTAACCAGTGGTGGGCACCGTTAACCAAAAAGTTAACTTCGATAACGATAATCCGTTAACCCCAATTTTTAACTCCGATAACGATAATCCGATAATTTTACTACAAAGTTAACGGAAGTTAACGATAACTTTCTTTACTAACATTTAAAAAAATCAAGGAAAAAAGCTTTAAAACCCATAGAAAATGTTTATTTATGCAAAATCCAACAATAAATAGGTATTTAACTGTATTTTTATCAAGTTTTGCAACTTTTTTGCTTAACTTTTTTTTTTATTTTAATAAAAAATGTACTGATTACATGTTTTGAAACCCTTGTAACCACTAACCATTAACTAAATTTTAATTTACCAGAGAATTATTATGGCGGGAACTGAAAGGTAAAATTAAATTTTAGGCACATTTATTAAAGACTGACACAATGTGCTGGTTGCCCTTCAGAAAGACCAACTTCTCAAAGTTAGGCCCAACTGCCAGTCTTGACCTCTTGGGCCTCCCCAACCTCCCCTTGCGAGATCTGGAAGCAGACTGAAGTTATGGCGGTTTGAATTCATTCGCGGAGCGGTGATCTTCCGTGAATGACTCCTCGCAGTTAACGTGTTAACGGACTTTAACAGACTAAATATCGAGTTATCGGAAGTTAACTGGTCCGATAACGATAAATGGAAATCAACTTCCGTTAATAGTCCGTTAAAAAAAGTTAACTTCGTTAATTAACTGTTATCGGATTAACGCTTTAGTGCCCAACACTGATATTAACAATAAGGCGAGTCACTTATATCTTAACTAATGGATACATTCTGTGTTTAAATTACGTGTATGATAAGTCATACAAATATCTTTTTACATCAGCGCATTAATCATATCTTTTAGCATCATTATATTTTCTACTGCCAGAAATCATTCGGTTAAAAAAAAAAAAATATATAACTTGATTAATGACAGTAGTGAATTTTCAGACAAAAAGGCAATATTTTTCGTTTGTCGTCGTTATTATAAAATAAATGAAAAATAACTGAATTTACATGAAAGTTTTAAGCTATAATAGGATTATAATATAACAAACTAAAATTATTTAAAATATTTTGCTCGTTGAAAGAGCAACATATAATAAAAACTGGTCCATTATACACTTCTGATGTTAAATCACGATGGGAATATTGCTCTGAGTGGTTTGTGATGGATGAGCATTCTGGTCTGCATAACAGTAATTTGCAAAATGCCTTCGTACTCAGACTTCAGATTGAGGACCAAACACAATCCAAGCAAATAACACGATAGAAATACAAGTTAACATTAAAACACGCGCAAAACACAACACCACACTAATCAACATTTACATCCCACCAGATAGTTCACCTCAGGTGCCAGCCAATTACAACCCATAGTTACACAATCTGGCCTCTCTCACTAATGTCATCTTAGGAGGAGACTTCAACGCTAAAGACACTAGTTGGTACCTGCACAACCAAAGCAACACCAGAGGCGCCAACATAGCCACACAACTAAACAGCCTCTTCATTCTTAACAATACAGAAGAACATACACAAATACCACATCAAGCAAGATACTCAAACTCTTCCCCAGACATAACGTTCTGTTCCTCCTCACTAGCAACACATACACACTGAAGAACAGAAAAACAACTGTCATCAGACGACCTGCCCATCATCATTACAACACGTTCTACACTCTGCCCCAACAGCCTTAGGCACACTTAGAGAAATTACAAGAAAACTGATTGGGAAATTTCAAAATACAGACTGAGGAACAATTCACCACATTAAACAGCACACCCATCATAAACATCAATACAACACTCAAGACATTTAATCAGATCATCAATAATGCAAACAAATGCATACCCAAGGGCAACATTAGGAAATACAACCCAAATTACACTAAAGAAATAGCCTACCTCATAAGGCAACGTGACACCTCAAACATAACACAAACACCCACACACAGAAGCCATAAAACAGCAGATACAACAGCTCAACACACAAATAAACAACAAACTTAAAAAAAAAAAACATTTAGGGAATTCATAACAACACTAAACCACTCCACATATACATCCAGGCTATACAAGACTATAAACAGCATTACGCACTCTAACAGCGGCATTCACACCTCACACGCGGCTATCTGTCGCAGCCAAAATAATATCCCAACATATAAACAACAAGCTAACATTCTAGTTAATCACTACGCAAAGATAAGTCACTTAAACAAAGACAACAACCAGAAACACGCAGACAGACAAACAGCCAGACACAAGAAAACCTACAGACTCGACACGACCATTACACCCTTCAATACAGACCAGACCACCAACATCATCAAAAACATTAAGAATTCGAAGGCTACTAGACCAGACAACATATCTAACAGGGCTCTAGGAAGATTGCCACTGGGAAAATTGCCACTGGGAAGATTGCCCATGGGAAAACTGCTCATGTGGGAAAATTGCCCATGTAGGAAAATCCCCGAGGAGAAAATTGCCATTCTGATAATACAATATATTTTGTTTTTGTATAGAACTAACTGAAAAGTATTATACAGGGTGTCCCAGAATTAACTATCTATTTCAATGAAATCGGACAAATTTTTTAAAAACACTTTTATTTATGTTTATCATGTTTAATATGTGTTAAAAATGTATAAATTTCTAAATTTTTTTCATAATTTTATTTTCATAATTTTTTCATTATCTGGTCCAATGAAAGACCGTCTGAAGTCATAGAATGGCAAAGAGACTCTCCAAAAGTTAACGTGTGGCTTGGAATGACCAAATCCAAAATTTATGGTGCTCCATCTTGTTGAAACACAACATTATCAAGAATGCCATCATCAAGAAGCTGTGGTTCGAGAAACTGCTGAAGCATATCAAGGTAGACGGTACCTGTTACAGTTGCTTCCGCAAAGAAGAATGGGCCATAAATTTTGGATTTGGTCATTCCAAGCCACACGTTAACTTTTGGAGAGTCTTTGCCATTCTATGACTTCAGACGGTCTTTCATTGGACCAGATAATGAAAAAATTATGAAAATAAAATTATGAAAAAAATTTAGAAATTTATACATTTTTAACACATATTAAACATGATAAACATAAATAAAAGTGTGTTTTTAAAAAATTTGTCCGATTTCATTGAAATAGATAGTTAATTCTGGGACACCCTGTACAGTAGTATGATAAATTGAAAAAATACATAATTGAAAAATTTATTTTATCCTATTCAAATAAAAATTTATAAATTAAAATGAAGTAGTAATTTATTAAAATTATTAAAAAATTTGAAAAACTTTGTTTTAAAAAATATGCATATTACACTGGTATGCATCAATTTTGCTGTCGAGGGTTTTGTAAGTGATTCTTATAGAGTTTTCCCTGCTGATTTCGAATCTGCAATCCGTTTTTCTCAATCAGCTCAGATTATCCGGCTATGGCCTCATAAGTAAAATAGAATTTTTCGTGATTTTGTCAAAGCGGAATTGGAACAGTAACATCTATCATCACTTGTTTCACTTGTATAATATCTTTTTATACTTTTCAGGCATATAGATAAAATATTTCATAATGAATAGAGCGTGTAAAAATGATCCAAATAGATTCTGCTACATATGTGGGACGGTTACCATGCCAAATAACCAGTCCCAAATCACTAAATTTGTGAAGACAATGTATAGAGCATACTTTGGAATTAAGCTAGGGGACCAGGACAAAAATTTCGCCCCTCATATGTGCTGCAAGACGTGCATTGAAAATTTGAGAAGATGGAGCAAAGGCAGAGCGAAATCTTTGCCTTTTGGAATTCCCATGATTTGGAGAGAAGGAAAGGATCACGTGACAGATTGCTATTTCTGCATGACAAACCTCCAAGGTGGGCTTATAAATTTATTTTTCTTAAATATTTTGAAATCCTCGTATGAAACTTGACATAATATTCACCATAATGTAATATTCACCATATATAGCATAATATTCACCATAATGGTAATCATACATTTACATATACATATTGTTATAGAAAATACATTTACACATACATATTGTTATACAAGTTACATTTACATATACAATGATTGTATATTTTCTTTCTTTTTCATTCATATTATCCCAGAAGGGACAATATGAAAGAAAATATACAGACTCCATCGACCTATTTCATATCTTACAGACCGCAGCCTTCCCTCACGAGCCGCCACTGTCTGAATGCTTCTTCTATTTCATATGCAAGTTTTATATCCATGTTTCTGTGTTTCTATTTTCAGGAGTTAACAAGAAGAATAAACACATTGTTGTATACCCTGACATTCCTTCTGCTACGAGACCTGTACTCCATGGTCCTGGAATTCCAATACCCGACCCACCTCAAACCCTGGACTTCGATGATTCTGATGATGAATCAATGACCAATGCCAATGACCCATCCCAGTCGTATATACCTCAAAATACCGCTTCAAATGAGCCGAGGCCTCTCAACCAGGCCAAACTTAATGATCTTACCAGGGATTTAGGACTTTCCAAATTAGCTGCCGAGATCTTGGGCTCACGACTTCGAGAGGACAACTTGCTGGCTCCGGGAACAACATTCTCCTGGTATAGGAAACGAGAGGAAGAATTCCGCAAGTTTTTGCAGTGCACGAAAATACCTCTTCCTTAGTGTACTGCTGCAATGTTGAGGGGCTAATCGAATCCTTGGGCCTGCCATATAACGCATCAGAATGGAGGCTATTTAGACTCGTCTAAACGAAGTTTGAAAGCAGTACTTCTCAACATTGGGAATAGGGTTGCATCAGTCCCTGTAGCACATTCCGTACAACTTACTGAGAGCTACGATAACATGAAAATTTTACTGGATGCTCTCGTATACGACCAACATAACTGGAGGATCTGTGGAAATTTGAAGGTAATACTAATATCATAAGTAAACTATTGCTATTGACTATGTTGTTTTTCCAAAGGTTATTTGAGAGCGTATAAGAACACTTAACTTCCCCACAGAAGTGATACAGTCCAATGCATAGATTTTTGTATCTGATAGAACAAATTCTCTAAATTCTTTAAATATTTTCATTTTTTTTCAGATTGTGGCATTTGTATTGGGAATGCAAGGGGGATACACGAAATACCCATGTTTCCTTTGCAAATGGGATAGCCGAGCGGATGAGAAGCACTATGCACAGCGTGAATGGGCATCCAGAGAGAATTTTGAACCTGGGTCGCATAATGTCGTTTCAGTGCCCCTTGTACCACAACAAAATTTTGCTCCCACCACTTCATATTAAGCTGGGCTTGATGAAAAATTTCATCAAATCAATGAATAAGGAGGGTTCAGCATTCCGATATCTCGAGAGTAAATTTCCTCATATATCTGATGCTAAACTAAATGCTGGGGTTTTTGATGGTCCTCAAATTCGAATTTTGATCAAGGATAACTCAGTTCGAAAACGCAATGACTCCAACTGAGAAGAATGCCTGGCAGGCATTCAGATCAGTTGTCACTGATTTTCTTGGCAAGCGTAGAAGTCCAGAATACGAGTCCGTTGTCGAAAACTTGATGGAAGCTTTCAAAGCTCATGGGTCGCGCATGTCCATAAAAATGCACTTTTTGTGGTCCCACTTGGACTATTTTCCTGAAAATTGCGGGGATTATAGTGAGGAACAGGGTGAACGATTTCACCAAGATATCAAAATAATGGAAGAGAGGTACCAGGGAAACTGGGATATCAATATGCTGGCGGACTATTGCTGGTGTTTGAAGCGAGACGTGCCCGAAGAAAAACAGAAGGAAAGCCAAAAAAACTTCATTCCTTCCTCAATAAACTTTTTTCCATATTCATTGTATGAATAAAAGTATTTATTCACACAATGTTTTCATTTTTCACGAGTGTTCTTATAATATTACTCGTATCTACAGTGTTTAAGCTAAAAAAATCAATAAATTTGGGGATAAAATTGGACTTATAATAAATGGCCAATAGAGAAAAAACCTGACCTGATTGAGGAAAACCAATGTCATTTTCGAATTGAGCATGGTCGACTTATATAATACGAGTTGAAAAAACCCTCACAGCAGACAAAAAAATTTCATATGCATACCAGTGTTATAGGCAATAGATCTTAAATAGGTCATTTTACCATTTGCAGCACCATACTTTTCTACGATATTCTTGACTCTTGAATTTAAGTCCCTATATTTTTTTTGCGTAGGAAGTGAATCCCCTCGTTCAAATTGAACGCGCTTAACTTTGGCCAAGCATTCTTCA
Organism: Bathynomus jamesi; assembly: GCA_023014485.1. Lineage (NCBI taxonomy): Eukaryota > Metazoa > Arthropoda > Malacostraca > Isopoda > Cirolanidae > Bathynomus > Bathynomus jamesi. The sequence goes on along the minus strand of JAJOZX010006456.1, from coordinate 14,447 downwards.
CGTTTAAGTGCGTCAATTAACTTCCAGATGTTAGGGTGGGAATTACTTACTGCTTTATTTAGGACATTATGAAAAGCTTCCACGTTGTTGTTCGTGCGGGGCAACGAATTTTCCACACGGGAGTAAACATTCCAGAGGGGAATTGGAAACATAGGGGTGTCTCTTCTTCGGTTATTTCGCGTTCCCCTTTCAATCCCTATGTATGTAAATTCAAAATAAGACAAAAATTCCTGTGGTATATCATCATCTCCAGACAGTTCTTCAAAAAATTCAATAACATCTAGGCATGGCACAAAAGCAAGGGCGGAAAAATATCGCATCTTCAAAGAGAATTCGTTGTCGTTGTGGTATTGTTGTTTAAATCCAAGATCGACAATTTTCCTATATAACGATTGAGAAAAGTGGAAGAAGCAGCCGTGAAGGGAAGCATTCGGGAAGACAGATTTCAATGCATTGAGGGAGGCTTTTTCAAAATCACTATTGACATTTTCAGGCATTTCATTAATTACAAGTTCCTTAATTTTTTCAGAGAATGCTCTATAAGTAGATTCGGATTTGTTTGGTAAGAGGGCAAATATGCGAGGAATACTTAAATTCGCCTTTTGTATATGAATGGTTAGAAGTTGATAGTACATATCTGGAGCTACTTTAAAGGTACCATCAATTGCCCAGTTTTTGTATCTTTTAAGATCTTCCAAACCCTCAGCCGTTGCGAATATTAATATGCGATATTCATCATCAATTCCAGAATCATATTGAAGAAAGTTTTCCCCTGAATCAAGAGCTGTAAATTCTGGTGGTATGCTATATCCTGTCCTTCCAGATGGCACGGCTGGGAAATTGCAAGCCTTTTGTCTCCATTTACGAACATTTCTGCTTATGTTACTTACATTTGGCATTTGAGAGAGAGCAGCTTCATCTAGAGACGCAGTAGCTTGAGATACCAAAACACGACTTGATTGATGAGACGTTGCGGCCATGGATTTCAAAGTTTCATGCGCATTTTTCGCTTCAACTCTATCCTTAGTTGATGAGTGTGTATGCTAATTCACCGATTTTAAAACTTCGAAATTATGCGCGTATGACTTCGAGTGCAACCTCGCTTTGCAGTTTTTTGTTTTCGTTGACTACACTCCCAATATAAAATTGTATCACTTTTATTAGTACCATGTTTATGATACATATATTGTAGTTCATCTACAAGCATATCCTTCCCGCGTTCACTCTTTATTATCGACTCCATTATGGGTTAAACTACTGCTTACTTCCAAAACAGAATACTAATGGTTTAAAATTAATATCACGTCCTTGGCTTGGTGTTGAGTTGCTAATTGGTAATTTTTACGGTAAAATCTTTAAACGACAGATATGCATACAATTTTTGATTAAACAAGCGAATAAATTTCATTTTAAAATATTATTAATTGTATTCACAAACATTCAAATATAAATAGATTTTTAGTTTTATTGTAAAAGCTTAAACGATGCCAACGTTGCCACATCTCATTATATTTTCAGGGCACCCATAATTTTTTTTTTATTAATATTACTCCGCATGGCAATTTTCTCCTCGGGAATTTTTACATGGGCAATTTTCCCACATGGGCAGTTTTCCCAGTGGCAATTTTCCCAGTGCCAATCGTCCGCGTACGATCTAACAGACCTTAAACACTTGGACCCACAGGGAATACTAGCTCTCACAAACATCGGCACATATTCATATCAATACTTTATTATTCCTGACATATAGAAACAAGGTAAAATTATTACACTACTCAAACCAAACAAAAATCAAACAGAACCAGCTTCCTACAGACCAATTACTTTACTATGCACACCTTCCAAAGTAACAGAAAGACTAATCTTACAAATCACCAACCCACACATACCACTATCGCCTACTCAACATGGATTCAGACCTCACCACTCAACCACGACATTACTCACTAACCTCACGCAGCACATCATGCATGGCATCAACTCCAGACGTCCAGCTCAACGTACACTATTAGCAACAATAGACATTAGTAAAGCATTTGATGCTATCCCACGCTTCCCTCTCAAACAAAATAATCAACACAAACATGCACAATAACACCAAAAGGTGGCTGAGCAACTATCTTTCAGGAAGATACTCACACGTCACATTTAATGGCAAGTCATCCAAAAACAAGCTTTTTCCGAACGGGGTCCCTCAAGGCTCTGTTCTCTCACCAACACTGTTCAATTTACATGCATGACATTCCAACACCCATAGATAACAAGCTTACCTTATCATCATATGCAGATGACATCACTAACATCCACCCACAACAACATCGGCACCACTACAAATAACCTACAAACATACATAAACAGTATACAAGACTGGCTCACACACAATAGACTCAAAGTAACGTCCACAAAATCAACCATCACCTTGCTAACAAGCAACACAAAAGAACACCAGATAACGCCACAGATTACATTAAACACCAACATTCCACACACTCTCACAGGACCAAAATACTTGGGGGCCACATACAACACAGCATTATCTTTTGCAAACTACATTCAGGACATTAAAAACAAATGTACGTCAAGACTTAACACGCTTAGGGTACTAACAGGCACAAACTTTGGACACCAGCAGGAAACAACATCACTCATACACAAACAATATATTCGCTCAGTTATGGACTGTGCTAGCCAATGCTGTGCACCCATTATCTCAAACACACACACACACACACACACACACACCACACACACACACACACAAACACCTTACAGACAATACAAATCAACACACTTCGTATCATTACAGAATGTACTCAAACAACACCAATAGAACACCTGCACACAGAAACAAAAATACAAAGTTAGGGGACATTTAGACATGAGGAGCAGGGCCGGATTAAGACCTTTAGAGGCCCTAAGCACTTAAAAGATTTTGGTGCCCCATATATATGTAATTCAAAATATAAACAAAAATAAACCATAAAATAAAATTTTATTTTTGAAATGAAACAAAACTTACAGTAAGATGGAAAATAATGTTTATTTTTGTATACTTCCACTTCATTTATATTTGAAAAGTTTTCTCCTACTTTTTTTAATTGCAAAGTCTTTGATCAGATCCTCAAAACTAATCTTACGTAACACATCTGCTTCTATACTTAGTAGAGATAAGGCATCAGCCTGCCTTGTTGCATAGTTTTCTGTTGGTATTTTTAATATACTTCAACTGAGAAAATGAACGCTCAGCTGAGCAATTTGTGACCATTAATGTTAAAAATATACGAAAGGCAATTTCTACATTTGGGAAGGCACACTCAATATTGTCTTCTACAATTATTTTATAAAGTTCAGCATGACTGAATCTTGTTTTTACATTTAGTATAGCACACGAAAATATTTAATCTATATGTATTTTTAATATGGCGCTCAAAGATTTGATATAAACAAAATAATAACGCAAAGCGTAAAGTGTGTGATTACAACGAAATATATTTATTCTCTCAAAAGGGTTGTTGTTCACTACAAATTCAAACAATGAAAAAAAATAAATACTATATATGAATATATATAATTCAGTTTTCAACAGCTTATAGGCTATAAGCCGCGATTATAATAGTATAATAAATCCATGGTAAATCCGACAATGGAAAATTTCTGTGATGCCCCCCTTCCCTTGATGCCCTAAGCACGGGCTTATTTTGCTTAATGGTTAATCCGGCCCTGATGAGGAGAACACAATTCATGGCAGCAGCGACAACTAACCCACAACACACTTGCCACTACATGTATCATACAATCATGCACCAACACCTCGTACCATTAAGGTAACACCAGAGAGAGATTATAACCAAATACTCCATTCCATACCACGCCCCACAGACATCACACAGTACAAAAACACATACACACACACCTAACCCACAAAGCACTGACACGACTCGGTCCGAATGCGGTTCTAGGTGTGAAGCCGCCACCCATTGACAGGTCAGAGACCAGCCTGAGCAGATCGGATCGAGTTAACTTACGATTCCGATGTGGACATCACCCCGAACTTACAGACATATAAACACAGACCAGACAACACCAGACGACACCTGCTACCTGTGGCAGGACACACCACAAACAATTGAACACATTATGACAGACTGTACCGCTCTAGCACAACAACGAACACAACATCACTAGTGCGCTGAACCTCTGGTCCACTCCGGAGGGGGCGATCGGTTACCTGCGTGCCGCCGGCTTGCTCGATCAGGGTGGGCTGATCGGCTGACCAACAACAAAAACAACAACTTGTGGGGTTGCTGTTTTTTTGTCATTTATTCATTAGTAATTAATCATTTTTTGTAACTTTTTAAAAACTAATTCGTGTATACACTACCTGATAAAAAGAAAAAATTAGAAATTATGTGATAAAAGGATAATACTGTATATCACTGATGAGATGCAAAGAAAAAACTGGTCATATATGACCCAAATATATATACCCGACTCCTAAAGTAAGGTCTTATCTTTCTGGGTGTTTACGAACGTCACTTCAAGTCATATATTTATGATAGCTTAATTACAATGTTAAAATTACTCGTATGGATTTTAGTTGATTTTTTTCTCAGTTTAAACTTGTAAACTGTGAAAGATCGTCTCTGACTGACTTGGAGAAAAGGCAGCTAGCTCAGCACAATACAAGTAAAAACAGTGATGCGACTCCGCAAAGGTGGCAAAACTGAAGTCTTGTGAATAATACTAGTAACACACAAAAGAAATAAAAAAATTGTAGGTGTTAGCCTATGTGTCTTCAGTTCTCAAAAAATATTCCGATTAGGGCAAAATGCTTCTCTACGCTATGACAAATGTTGCAGAAAGAAAAAACTAGAAACATCAAGTAAAATAGTGAGAACTTTCTTAAAAGATAGAAAAATGACATCCACGCAAAGCCAGTGAATTAAAAAATTCTGAAGTAAAACAAAAGCGAGCTGCTGCAATTAGAAAAAAAAGAGATACATTTGGGCTAAAGACTAACTTAATTAGTCGAATGAAATGTGGAACAATTTAAATGATTTGTTTAGCAATTTTGTATTCATTGCTAATGTTAAAGAATATCGCGTTCTTGGAGTGGTTTCTCTTTTCAATATTTGTTTTCCATGCAACTTGTGGATCTTCTTCCGCAGCTTATTATCCCATCTTTACATGGAGTCGCTGTTTTTGGTTCGTCTTCTCCACTGTCCTCTGTCGTATACCACGTCCTCCTCCAAGTCCTTCTCCCTGATGTCTGCCACCACACAGTCCCTCCATCTCGTCTTCGGTCTTCCTCTTCTTCTCCGTCCCGGCAACTCCATCTCCAGCACTCTGCGCCCCACATACTCCTCCTCTCTTCTCCATGCAACTTGTGGGTGCCAGTTATAAATTGTGTTTATCCACTCAAATTTGAAATTAACTGAAATGCTTCCCTTCAGTATGTCAGAAGACGACAGAATGAAATATTCCATGAAGATTGTGTGATTCAAAGCGTGAAACATCCTACTCACGTAATGAGCGTACAAGTAGATTACGCGTTGATGATCGTAAAATGAACTCTGAAAAGTATACTGAAGTCATTTGCAAAAGGTTAATAACCCAAATCACACCCAAAGGCTTCAATGAAATTTGTGACTAGTCAAGGAATAAATACTATGAAATGACCAGGAAATAGCCCTGATGTGAACCCGATGGCAAATATCTGGAAAATTGTAAAAAGAATTGCTGACATGGTCCCAACCACGAAAACACAACTCATTGAGTACCTCATTAAAGTGAGGTTCCATAACGATGAACTCGTTCATTGCGTTAAATTATCTATTAAAAGCGAGCCAAAGCGAATGAAACACCTTCATTTGATTTTCAAATAAAGGTTATATTTCAGCATATATTTATTTTTCCATTACTAAACCACAAGAAATACCATAGATTACTGAATACTATAAAAATCTTTCTCAGGTAAACTTATAGTTTCGGACATTACGAGTTTTGGAAGTTGAAATTATATTTTTCAAACGTTTTTCGATGTGTTTTGAACGATGCTGACCTTCATTTCTATCGGAAATCACTAGTTTTTGAGATAGCCCCCACCATCTCTGAATCTAGTGTGTTCTCACAGAAATCTACGTCAGAATCGTCCAAAACACACCGAACCTAATGTTGGAAAAATATAATTTCAACTTCCAAAACTGGTGATGTCCGAAACTATAACCTAACCTGACTTGACCTGACCTAACCACCTGGAACTGATTCAAATTTTTCCCGACACCAATCGATTCACTATGCTGAGCTGCTATGATTGGTTCAAACAAAAACAAGACCACCAATAGTATTCAAGGTTAAATATATCGTTTATTTGTAACACATACATATTAAAATGTTAAATATCTCGCTTATTTGTAATTTGCGACAGAAATACCATAGAACAAAAGTGTCTTACAATTGTTCAAAATACCTAAATATAGGATGAAAATCCCAAGATTCAAGTGATGTTCGAAACTATAATAATACCCTTTCTCATCTATATATATATATATATATATATATATATATATATATATGTTACGATAGAAGTGTTCTTCGGGAACCTTATCCTCAATAGGAATATGAAAGCAAGACGTACGACTCTCAACATTTATTGGCCAAACGTTTCAGTCCACTCAGGGGCAATCTTCAGTGACTAAATAGAAGCATCTAAAAAACAATCATATAACTAAAGTAAATACAAATGTCATAAATATACTGTACAATAATAAAATCTAATACAATAAGTAAAAAAGTTTTAAAAAAAACGTAAAAAACTATTTGGATTATAAGACAAATAAAACAGAAAAAAAAAAAATTTCAAAATTAAAAAATTTAAAAAGTCCAAAAATTTTTAAAATTTAAATTTAAAAAAAAAAAAGGACTGACCTGGATGGTAAAAGTTGCAAATGACAAGTGGAGAGAAAGGAAAGAAGAAAAAATTAAGTTAGTGCGTTAGTTGCATTAAAAAGGTGTTGGTTGGTTAGGAAGTATATAATTTTATCGAGGAAAGGCTGTCGTTTAATTCTGGATTTAATTTCTTGATAAAAAGGGATTCTAAAATTTTGAGATCAAGCGAATTAGAAGCAGACGACAAAATCGCAAAGGAGTCCTGGGGGCACGGGTGGTCATGGGTCTCTGAATGATGCCGAATAGCAGAGGATTCAGGAGTGGAAAGAACGCGAGAATTTCGATAAGAAAAACCCAAATGCTTCGAAATCCTAAGTTTTAACTGTAGGGCAGTCTGCCCCACATAACGACTTTGGCAGGTCGCACATGTATATAAATAAATAAAGGATCTCAAAAGAACGGGGAGGTGATCTTTATGGTGAAAAAAGGATTGCAGAGAATTAGAATTAGAATTAATAATTATAAAGTCGCATTGAGGGAAATGTGTGTCGAAAATAGAGTGGACATCTTTATTAAGTTGAAAAGTTAGTTGGTCTAAAAAAGGAAGCTTAAGATAAACCTTCTGTTTCCGAACCGTGGACTGAATTATTTTGGGCGATTATAGGTTATTTAAAAATTTAGAAGTTAAAGTCTCAATAGTCGAAGTACAATAAAAATTATAGTTAAAAAATCTCTTAAGATACTGAATTTCTAAGTCAAATAAAGACCAACTTGAACAAAGGTGATAGGCTCTAAAAATACGACTCTTAATACTAGCCAGCTTAAAACTAAGTGGAATATTGCTGAAAAAATGAGTATCGAGTTGGGTAGTAGTTGGTTTTCTATATACTTGTGTTGAGAAGCCTGTACTATGTTTATTTATGGTAACATCAAGAAACGAAATTTTATTGTATTGTTCTACTTCCATAGAGAATTTAATATTAGGATGCTTAGTATTAATATAATTTAAAAATAAAGGGGCATGATCTTTATGCTTAAAAGTGACAAAACAATCATCTACATAACGTTTAAATAAAATAGGTTTAAAATCAAGCGGACCCCCCTCAGCCACTTTTCCTCGTGAAAACAAAGAAAACTGTTAGCAAAGGACGGACGAAGGGGCGAACCCATTACCATTCCCTCGTGCTGGTGGAAATGTTCCTTATTAAAAATGAAAATGGTATCCTGGACTGATAACTTTAAAAGTTTTGAAAACAATTGTCTGCTTCATCCCAAAATGTCATTAGTAGAACCAAACAAAGAATTTATAATAATATCACAAGTTTCTAAAACAGGTACATTGGTAAACAAAGACTGAACATCAAAAGAAGCCATGAAACGATCCTTAAACTTCAACTTGGTGACACACTCAACAAACTCAAATGAATCCCGCAAAGTGAAATGACGACGTGTGAGAGGGTCTATCATTGGGAGTTGGGACCAACTATTTTGCGAGGTTATAACTTGGAGTGTTTATGGCTGCAAGAATGGGAAGAAGCGGCTATTGATTGATGGCGTGGAAAACGCAGTTTAATAATAAACAGGAACACCAGAGAAAAAATAAACATCCTTCAAGGTTTAATAGTACCAACGTTTCGGAATGCACTAATTCCATCTTCAGGGCTAAAACAATAAAATGCCAAATCACATACAAAATACAAATTGCTTAATAACAATTTAAAATAAAGTTAAAAATTATATAAAGCAGCTAAGAAAATATAAAACATTAAAACTAAATAAATGTGAAGTTAAAGAGTTACAATTATAAAAAGTAGCTAGGAAAAATATAAAAGCATTAAAACTGAAAGGTAAATAAATAAAATAAACTAGTACCTTAACCAAAACATAGCAGATCTACCGATGATTCATCAGAATTTAGGTCTGGTTTTAATTTATAAATAAACAGATTCCATAATTTTGAGCTTAAGGTCAGAACTTCCGGCAGCAAGTACTGCAAAATTAGTGTGTGAAATTGGGTGGTTATTGTTGTGCGAGTGGTCACGTTTGAGAGAATTAGGTGGCTTGCCAAGAGGTAAATTTGTACGGACCGATTTACTGAGATGTTCATAAATAGGCGATTTTAAATGTCTTAGTTTTACCTATATATGACCCCATACAGTGGTCACACTTGTATTGTTAAACTATGGATGACTTAAGAAGTGTAGGAATAACATCCTTGTATTTAAATAAATGATAAATCGATTTAGACGGGGTGAATATAATTTTTATACATAGTTGTGGGTAGAATTCCTTGAGCAATTTTAAAAGTTTGTTTCTAATGTTAAAACTTAAGGTTCCCACATAAGGCAAAGTGAAATACAGGATATCTTTAGGGACTGTAACTAAGTCTCTAGTTGTGGGGTTTATTAGTCTATTTAAGGTTCTGCCTATTGTAGTCTCCACCAGTCTAGAGGGGAAATTATTCTTGGTAAGGAGTTTTCGGGTGAAATCTAGTTCATCGTGTAGTTTATCGGCACTAGGAACTTTTAGTTATAACCTTTCAAAATTCTTGGTTCCCATACTATCACCTATAACTTATAATTTGTGTACAGCACGGGATTCTTTTTCTTTCGTTAGAGAAATTACCTCATTAAATAATAATTCTTATACAATAGCTAGCTTCGATGTAAAATCTTTATTTACCAATGTGCCTGTTGCAGAAACTACTGATATATGTATTGACAATCTTTTTAATAATACTGATACTGTGCAGGGTTTTAATAGAGGTCAAATGAAAGAAGTATTAAAATTTTCCGTGGGAAGACCTTATATATTTTATTCATCAGTGAATATTTTAAACAGACTGAAGGTGTTCAAATGGGTCTGCCTCTTGGTCCCACCTTAGCTTACGCGTTTCTTTGTCATCATGAAGTCAAATGGCTGAATGAGTGTCCTTCCAACTTCAAACCAGTTTTTTATAGAAGATATATTGATGACACTTTTCTCCTGTTCAAATCACCAGATCATATCCCTTTCTTTCATAATTACCTTAATTCTAAGCACCCTAATATTGAATTTACTTCAGAAGCTGAATCTAATAGCTCTCTGTCCTTTTTGTACATTAAGATAATAAAAACTAATTCCTCTTTTGAAACTTCCGTTTACCGAAAGCCGACATTCACCAATCTTAGTACGAACTTTTCTTCCTTTATCCCTATAGGTTTCAAACGAAATTTAATTTCGACTCTGACTAACAGAGCTTTCAATATCTGTTCAGATTACTTTAAACTACACGATGAACTAGATTTCATCCGAAAACTCCTTACCAAGAATAATTTCCCCTCTAGACTGGTGGAGACTACAATAGGCAGAACCTTAAATAGACTAATAAACCCCACAACTAGAGACTTAATTAAAGTCCCCAAAGATATCCTGTATTTTACTTTGCCTTATATGGGAACCTCACGTTTTAACATTAGAAACAAACTTTTAAAATTGCTCAAGGAATTCTACCCACAACTATGTATAAAAATTATATTCACCCCGTCTAAATCGATTTATCATTTATTTAAATACAAAGATGTTATTCCTACACTTCTTGAGTCATCCATAGTTTACCAGTACAAGTGTGACCACTGTATGGAGTCATATATAGGTAAAACTAAAAGACATTTAAAATCCTGTATTTACGAACATCTCGGTAAATCGGTCCGTACAAATTTACCTCTTGGCAAACCACCTAATTCTCTCATACGTGACTACTCGCACAATAATAACCACCCAATTTCACAGTCTAATTTCGCTGTACTTGCTGCCGGAAGTTCTGACCTTAAGCTCAAAATTATGGAATCTTTGTTTATTTATAAATTAAAACCAGACCTAAATTCTGATGAATCGTCGGTAGATCTGCTATGTTTTGGTTAAGGTACTAGTTTATTTTATTTATTTACCTTTCAGTTTTAAAGCTTTTATATTTTTCCTAGCTACTTTTTATAATTGTAACTTTTTAACTTCACATTTTTTTACCTTTTAGTTTTAATGTTTTACATTTTCTTAGCTACTTTTATAATTTTTAACTTTATTTTAAATTGTTAAGTAATTTGTATGTGATTTGGCATTTCATTGTTTTATCCCTGAAGATGGAATTAGTGCATTCCGAAACGTTGGTACTATTAAACCTTGAAGGATGTTTATTTTTTCTCTGGTGTTCCTGTTTATTATATAATATATATATATATATATATATATATATATATATATAACCTGCAATAACGCTATACTCGGTTGAATGAGAATGAAAAGGTTTATTGGCAGACTACAGTCCATATGACAAGTATTATTAATACAATGACAGTTCATATACTAAGGATAGAAATATGTACAATTGATTAAAAATAATACTGCACTGTCGAAGTTAAGTGGAGCTACAGACAGACGTTTTCGTACAAAGCAGTCCATAGCTTAGAGGATAAATGGCAGGACTCATGGATAGCTTGGATGATCGGGTTTGTTGATTTTTTTAATTCTTTGCATTAGACTGTGTTGAGCACGTCTTGTTACCTCCGGGAAGCTCGGGACATTGCGGGTAGCAAACATTTGTGAAGCTGAGCATCTTGGGGGTAATTTATGTAAGAGTCTAAAAGACCTGTTGTACAGCAAATTGAGGGTTCTGCCAGAACCTTTTTTATAATTCACCCAGAGTTGCTGACCGTATATATTACTGCAGAAAGTACGAAAGTGTCTCTTTAGCTTCACTTGTACAGAAACGAAAGTTCCTTATGGTCATATTCGCTTCAGCACACAGGTTCGAGATTGTTTTTCTTATAGCTGAGTCATCACTCAAGGAGCTGGTAATAGTTTGACCAAATACTTAAACTCTTGTACTTCCTCAATTACTTCACCATTCATTTTAAACCTTATATCAGCTGGCTGATTACAGCTTTTAGGATGAATTGCATAACCTTAGTTTTTGTAACATTAAAAATATGTTTCTGCGAATACACTTCGCAGACGTTTAGTAGCCGATCCAGACCTTTAACAGAGGGACTTATTAACACCATATCATCGGCATAAACTAAGTTATTTATCCTTGTGTTATCTATACAACATCCCACTGTTGCCTCATTAAGTGAAGCAATTAATCCGTCAATATACACATTAAACAGCATAGGGGAGAGCAAGGTGGGAATACCAATTTAAGAATTTAAGATTCTTTATACTTAAATTGGAATGATCAACTTTTACATTGCTAATAAAAATTTTGACTCACACTCTGGAAAACATGACTGCATGTCCGAGTTTGACGAATACTGAACGTACTTTTTGAATGAAGCTGTCGTGCGTAAAGAGAGTCAATGAAAATTATCATGGAACATCTCTCATCGTCAGAGGGATGTATACAAAGTAACACTGCGCGGATGTTTACAAAAAATATGACTCGTTTCACAAAAGAAATTGACAAAGGTAAAAATTACAGCAATTTTTGATAAAGTTACTTCAACCTGTCTTTCATATAAAGTGGCTGGGAACCAGAGAAGCGCCTTCAAAAAGAGGAAACGCGCTAACTTGATGATAATAGACAGAGTATTCGAGAGAAAATAAATAACAGTACGAGGATAATTTTAACTGTAGGAAGACGAGAAAACAAAACAAAAAAGTTATTAATCACGAAGAATCCTCTAAGTTGTGTGTGTATTTGGATTAAGAATAGAAAAGCTAATATATTGGATTATAAAGCGGGATTACTCTCCTGTATTTGGTAGTACACTGAGACCAGTTAATTACAAAACAGCTTCCATATATGTATATACTGTAATATATATATATACAGGGCGTCCAAAAAATGTAATACACACTTTAATAATTATAAAGGCAGTGTTTATTAAAATACATTTCATTTTCAAATGTAATAGAATCTACAGACATTATTTAATTGTTTTGTCAACGCCTGTTTTCAAACTGACGTCCGTTTGGTCCAGGCACTGCTGATAACGCGAAGCAATGGAATCGCAAACATCACGAAACATTTCGTTTGGTATTTGTGTGCATTCTCGTTCAATGGCTGCTCTCAATTCAGCGACTGTTGCAGGTTTTATAGCGTAGACTTTGTCTTTTAAGTATCCCCATAAAAAAAGTCTAGTGGTGTGAGGTCTGGTGAACGCGGAGGGTATTCTACGAAACCCCTTCGTCCAATCCACATCCACATCGTGCCAAGTACCACTCGCAATACTCCACTCTTCGGTCCGGATCATCATCTTCATTAAGCATGCATGGACTAATCTTGGAATGTAACTTTTCCATTGACAGCGCTTCAAATGCGTTGGACAGACGATTCTGAAATTCCTACCTCACGACTCGCTTGCCGCACAAGATTTCTTGGACTTTGGTGATACGTTTCCAGTACTCTTTCTTGCTTTGTGGGGCTTGTCGATGTCCGTGGTCTTCCGGAACGCTTCTTGTGGACATTCTGAACAGTTCCATCGGCTTCAAACTTATCTCTAATTCGAGTGATGGTAAGTCGCGTTGGTGGATCTGTTTGAAACTCCCTCCTAAACTGTCTTTGCACTTCAACTGCGTTTTTCACACTTCCAGTAGCATTTTAGAATGAATTTCCTTTGTTCAAAGCTTAGTCTGACTGCCATTATTAATTATAATGGGTTTAACTTGAGAAAGAAACATCAATTGAGCTATCAGCTGTTAAAGTGTGTATACATTTTTTTGGGACGCCCTGTATATATATATATATATAATATATAATTTCTGAAAGTCTACAAAATGTGGTAAGTTAAATATTAAAAGGAAGAAAAACTTAGGTAGGAAAATTCTGAACTGACTGTACTGTACTGTTCACACTGATATTTATTTCCCAAGGTGGCTTAATAATAAATAAAGTGATGTTGGGGAGTGTTTTTTTTCATGAAAAGTAGGAATATTAATTATATTAATTATATATATATATATATAATATATATATATATATAATTTACCTTACCACGATTTTCAGAGATTTTCGGAGATTGTACTGTTCTTAAAGAGTTCAAACAATATCAGATCATTTAACATCACTCTAAAAAGGTTGAGAGTTAGAGGCACTAGCCCTTCTGTCCCGCGTGCCCACCGACAGACCCAAATCAAGCCAAGAACGTGGAAACGTGAGAACCCCTGTATATATGTATAAAAACTTTAATACAAAACTATGTTTAAAGCTACACAGCATTTTTTTTAAACTAAATTTAACCACGTGTCATGGTCGTTACTTTATTACATAATTAACACAGTATTTAAAGTAAAAGAATTCTGAAGCCAAACAATTAACGAGTGAATAAATATTTTGGATTACCTGAGATTAGGGCCCCCACCCTTCTTTAGTTAGCTTTATAAGGCTAATATCCTAACCTAACCAATCGTCAAGGGAGTACAGTTGACCTAACCCATTGGTTAGGTTAGGTCGTGATATTTTAGTTAGTTAGCCTTATAAGGCTAACTAAAGAAGGCTGGGGTCCCTGATCTTCAGGTGATCCAAAAACATTTTTCAACGTTTCAGTGAGAACTTGTTTCTTTATCGTTTTCAGAACGTTTCT